>AJFL01003018.1:0-16703 GCA_000467735.1 Rhytidhysteron rufulum CBS 306.38
AGGTGCACAGACTTTTTGCGAGAGACTGTACTTGCTTAGTTAATGCCGGACAAACTATCACTTCTGTTGCTCGGACGCCTTTCATTGGACTTCATGGTGTAGAGACGACAAAACATTCCGGATTGAAACAGATATACTTTAAAGGAACATTGGGTAAATGAGAGTCGTTCATGCCCGACCTAACAACCTTTTGGAAATCCCGTCCTCTCCAGGATGCATTATTTGCACGTCGAGAGGTCCCTGTCACACCGAGCCGGAAAATTGAAGAACTGAGCCCAAATTTTGTCACCAAGGAACTAATCCAAGTTGACGCTGAGATTACCTTAAACGGCCGGTTCTTTAACAATATCCTGGCACCTGTCATCGCGGTAGCTCATACTTTGAAGGACGATCGATTTGGCGCCACTCCGGCACTGAAGTTGCCGAAACAACTCACATTTGGAGACTGGTGGATAAGGCCTATACCACGGGAAGATCGAATGTCACCAGATGTCATCATGAAGGTGATAGATCCAAATACCGATCCACCACATCGCTTCGTTGGCGAGCTGAAATCTTCCACCACCTTCAACCTTCAGTTTGCTTGGCAAGATCCGCATACCCGGGTAAGAGGTAGGCTTAGACATGTACTTTGTAGGTGTCTACAAACTATAAGGTTCAGGAGCAGCTTATACTAAAATATATACTAGGGCAAACGACCGAGTACATGCGAAAACTTGGTCGCCGATACGGCTTTGTTTCCACATACAAGGATACGATCTGCTTAAGAATTGATATCATTGAAAGGAAACCCAAGAATGAAAAGGACCCCAAGTTTGATGCTAAGTTATTCTATACCAAGCCTATAAGACACGACCATATGCCCCATTACCAAAAAGACTGTTTAGATACGACAAGTGTGCGGCTCGCCATGCTCTGGTTGTTGTACGAGACGACACGCAACGACAAGCCCGAGGATTGGAGGTTTGACCCAGAGATCATTCGTTGGGAAGATTGGGTTGATATTGAACCCTCGCCAGAACCATAGTCATTGGCCACATCCCCAAGACCACAGGAGCGTAGAGTTGAACAATACACACACCCTACTAGGGCTGTAGTGGCTAGCTTACAAAACAACGTACAGAGCACGGCTCCAACTCGAGGTATTACTCAAGGCATGCAAAATCTCGGCTTGGGCACTCAAGGCGCTCCTCCTCCAGGTTCTCGTCCTCGGGGTACTGATCCGAACAGTAATTCTACAAACAGGGGGGGACGTCGAGGTGGTGGTAATAGTGCTGGATAAGTCCTATCATACTCGGCCGATGAGTCTTCCCTTCTACCTTCAAGCCGAAGTAGAGAGCTCAACCAGTCTGTAGCTCTCGAAGCTTCAAAGAGGCCACCTTTTCATTTCCTCATTTCTCTTATCCTATCAATCAGCATACCTATTTGAGCTCCGGTCTCAAATAGACGATATTTCCTTTTCCTTTTCATATTCTCTTTTCCTTCTGGATTTCTGTTTCACAGGATGGCGTTACCATGCAAACAACAGTTCCCCTTTACTTCTTCCCTTGTTTACAACGGAACCGGTTACAAAGCATCACTGATTCACAAACGGGTTTCGGCAACTTCTAGACCACTTGGTCGGTTTTCGCACTTTTTGTCATTTACTCAGGCACAGCTCCGGAATATTTACACGCCTCCCCTATGGACCTACATCATTTCTGAGTCTGAGAGCTTTCCTGATTTCCTTTTTCCTTCACTGCGAATTCTATCTCAATTTTTTCGGCATCTAAGACCTCGTCCTAGATGGGTTTCCTTTCTACAGTATATCAAGGCACTGGCAGGCTTCAAAGGTTTCAGGTTTTGAAATAACACCTAAGGGAGAAAGAGTCTGTTGTACACGGTTGGCATTTCAGAAGTTCTATTATATCGGTTACAGTCATGCATATGGTTGGGAATAGTAGGTTGGCACTACAAACTCAAGAACCATGAATATATGTAACTTAAATACAATAACACACTTTGCTCTTTGTGATATGTTTTTATATAGTCTGACGATTAGAAAGTTTCTACGGCTCCCACAAAGGTAGCTCTGAAAAGGAATGATTATCAAAACACCTTCGGAATCACTTCTATGGACAAAACCTAAGTCACTGTAAGAATTATACGCCCTAAAATACTAAGTTCTATCGGAGCCCTCACAAAATTTCATACTTCGACTATGACAGTCATTTCCCCGGCCCTTCAGTACTTTGGCAACTGAGTCCCTGACATAGTTTGCATATCGGCGTCATACCTAGCCACTTCCCAGGCTTCGTACTGCCAGTCCTCAAATCCTGCTGGTTTATCCGTATAGATCGGCGCCTAATGTTCGAAATCAACGATATAGCTAAGGCAGCAGAGTCAGTATCTTAATGCATTATTGTGAAAGCTCATATGGCGTACCATCTCCCTTGCTCTTCATTCCACATGATGTTGCGCATGCCTTCATCCAAAGGATATATCCAGCAATTGAATACGGATCTATTTCACGGTCAGTAATGTGATTAGACTATGACTTCCCAGGTGTTTACATCAGTGCATATTTGAAAGCCAGGCGAATTTGATCTCTTTTCTCCAATGGCATGTTCCAGAATCCAGCGCGTATCAAGTTCTGTCCAGGTAATTTAGTCATCAAGACATAGTAGACGTAACCTCCAGTCATGTCACACGGATATGTTTGACTTTGGATGGTTCCCTTGTGAACTTCAAGAAGCCATGGCGTACTGTCGCAGTGAGCCGTTTTCAACATATCCAGTGCTTTGATCTCCTCTAAAGTATCGCGGTTTGGGCGTTGTGTAGGTTAACAGCTCCGTAAACCCTCTCTTTTAAGCTCTGGACTTCGATTTCTGATTCAGGGTATTGCGAAAATCTTGCGTAGTTCGCTTCCGCCGCCTTTAGTGCTTCTCGATGCCATTCAATGGCTTCTTCTCCGCCTTTGATTCTATAAATAATTAGCGAGGTGAGAATGGATTGATATGAATAAACTTACTGTGACTTAATATTAACAACAACTTCTAGATCATCTTTGTAGATTCCCTTTGGATCGTTGATGCAAGAACAAGCGTAGACTTCAGTAGCTTCAAAGGGAGCGTTTGTTTGCTGGAATTTTGGCTTAGACAGAGCAACGGTGATCTTCCAGATGGATTCGTCTTGCAGAGTGATTACTCGTCCTTGATATGGCGCAGAAGAGAGATTGGTGATGATTCTTTACTGATTTCGGGCGAAAGGTCAGACGTTGAAGAAGATTCAGCCTCTGAACCAGGAGGAGTTAGTGAACCTATGATTGATTCTTCGCATTTGTCTGGGGATAGAGCGGGCGGCATACGAGGACTAAGTTGCGAAGCACATAGCGGGTTGCCTTGAACGTCATAATTGGCTTCAAATTGCGCCTCACTTACCGCCTTAGAGGTGAGCATGTTGGGTGCGATGGTGGTTGTAAGATGGATTCAGAAATCTTGCAAATTTTATGTGAGTCCGGGATCATTTATGGTGAATCATTGGCTGCACAAGTGCCTGTATGTACAAAGTACAAGCTCAGTATAGCGCTAACTAAAGGCAGTTTAGCGCTACCAATAGTCAACCGTTTGAATGAACGCTGTATTATACCTTAGATTCGTCGGTCGAATATGAGAGATTGTATACGAATGCTTTCACTTATATTTCACGGTGCATGATGAGAGGTTCTAAATGCAGACTAGGCGGCGATACCTACAAGACCGCTTCCTTAAAGGGATCTCTTCATTATGATGCGGAAGTATACCCCAAACACAACATCATAATTGGCGAGGTATTTGCTTGGTTCATTTCTGATTCGGGATTATTTTGGTTCCAAAATTATCAGTGTTGCTGAAGAAAGCGGTGAAGACGGTTGGCTTGCAACCAGCGGTGAAACTATGAACACACAGCCTGGGCATATAACTTCAAAATCGATTTCTCACTTGTGCCCTCAACACCCTCGCCCACTCACCAATCTTCGAATCTCTCCGATTGAACCCAACATACTGACTGATCACTGGGCTATGGAAGAGGCGACGGAAAGTCTCCCATGGAGTGAGACTCAAACCCGAAACCCATTCCGCTATTGTAACTGACAGAAAACATGCAAAAGGCTGGCTCAATGTGGGCCAAGTTCTCGAGCAGAGCATCAAACTTCCATGTATTGGAGAGCAGGTGCTGAAACAGTACCAAGAACAAGAAGAAAAGGAACCTACAAGGAGTAAGGTAGCACATAACTATCACTTCATCGGTGCGATGGGCGAATGGAGCACCTTTGATCAGGAAGTGCTAGCATTCTACGAGAAGGTTCCAGCAATCAGCAATTCCGTCAAAGCACTCGATCAGAAACCGGTCCTACCGGACCCTAAATGTGGAGCACTTCCCTGAAAGATGAGGTTGATGCAAGTTGGTACTCGAAATACTTCTTCGATCAAGTCATAGGAGATACGGTCGAAGTTGGGCTCTCTCTCTTGGAATGCCATATTAAGTATTTAGAGTCTCGGTGCTTTATGATGAGCATTCTCACTAATTTAAATACAGTAATCCCCTCACTCTAGACCCAATTCCGCTTCCCGGTCATCTACTTCGTTACGGCGACCACAGAATTACGAAGGAGAAATTCGGTGATCCCGATATTGTCATACAATATGGGTTCGAAGAAAAGCACAGGGTTCATTGCGTGGGAGGATTCGAGTTCAAACCCGATGTTCCCTTTAAAGAGAAAATGAAGAACCGAAATAGTGTGGGTATTCATTCATTCCGTCATCTAATGGGTAAGTCTAAAACATCCATACAAAGGAGGTGGCATCGTTTGATGTGACTCCGACTCGTGGGTTGAATTCTTCATACATTTGATTCATGGTAGCTATCCAGCTCCGTACTATATGTTGAAGAAAATACATTCCTTTGAGTTCACAAGATACGGTACCTGGATATCAGTCTGGTTACACCTTTTATCCATGAAGGAGGTCATACCCTTTGATATGTATCCACTCAAGCCAACAGCCGTATGTTCCTTTCAAGGTATGAAGCAGAGCCTGGCTCTCCTCGACTTAAAAGGGTATACGCCATTGAAGGCGAAATGTGTAACCAGACTCATATCCAGGCGCTATATCTACCATACGCCACCAGCTCCTTTGTATATGATATGCATGCCAAACACAGCTAACATTCTTCAAGGTCAAATCGCTTACCCCATGATCTCGTATAACGTCAAATTTGGTTTCATTTCCAACGTGGAGGAGACTATCTTTATCAGAATCGACGAGAACTTCCAGACGAAGAACGGCATGCCTGCCCTCTATCATTCCAGTATTGTGCGAAATGACGAAGAATATGCCAAAGGCAGCAAGATCACTTTGCGAATGGCTATGTTATATATCATTGCCAGAGCATGCCATCCAAACCCAAAGCAAAGTCCGCTAAAGCCGATTCACGTCTTTGATCTTTATAAGTTAATAGGCCCATTGAGCGATGCTCCAGCAAACGATCCGGAATTACTTCCTAAGTTTGTAATGACGAGTCAAGAGTTCAATGAATTTACAGCCTACCGTGAGTAATAGAAGGACGTGGGATGTGGGATCTATCAATGCAAACGAAGGAATATGGTATTAGGTGAATACGTCCGCATCATGAGATAGATTGAGCTGGGTTCCATGGATGAAATGGAATATACTCAATTATGGTGAGAGTATCTTACATTGGGATTGAGGTCGTGATATGAGCAGGGTGGTCTTTCACATCATCAATCCGGGGTACATTCATAATGAACAGAATCCACTATATCGATATCCACACCATGGCAATTCATAGTCTAGGGTACTTATGTATATTGATTGTAAGTAATCCCATTATCGAACTGTGAGACTATATTGTATGTACCAAAACGGGTAACCATTACAAAACGTAAGCCAATGAGGCCAACCGAATAACAAGCCTGTCCCAAAAATGTCCTAGTGAACTTTTCAGATCAATGCGTTAAGCGAGCTCCTGAGCTCTCTCAATAAGTAACAGGTTAAGCCCAATGCATGTCTAGGAAACTTGCCACCTTTTTTTGCCCGAGAGCGTGCTTTCTTCACCTTAACATCACAGTCATTCGCCGAGCTACCAACTTGCGGGAACTTCTATTTTAATAAAATTTTCATGTTGTTGCATTATCTTCGACGCATTAATGTGCGTCGGATTGTTCTGCGTCCAACCCTTCGCAATGGCCTCTACTTGCTACTTATTCTATTTCTTCTCATCGTTGCTGCAGGTCTTGCTTTACTCTTCTTCGTCATAATCCCTACTCAATCGAGCTTGGCATTGGAAGAGAAGTACTTTTCAACCTTAAGTGAACTCAAAAGCGAGGAAGGACGTTACCAAAGGGCACGCCGTAATTTTGGTGATAAACTCTCTCTATCAGACTTAGAGAGCATTGGGATCCCCAAACCAAAACCTTGGAATGAACGCCTGCAACCATTGATAAAAGATATCACGCAGTTGCAGAGCACTGAATTCCTACAACAGCTTGAGTTCCATCCAGATGGCACGGCGCAGTATCCGGCACAGGAATTTTGGATCTACATTGCCGGCACTCCTAATACTCGGGTTAACAACTTCACACAGAAGAAGGGGAGCTGCGAGGATCCGGAGTATATCTGTGATGGATACAATGAGGCATTCAATAAACTTTTGGAATACTTCCATACACACCGTGTTAAAACGACCAGTAACGCCGGGTTGGCCTTTGTGGACTGCGATATTTCACCCGTTCTCTGCGGCTCGTTGAACGGACTGGGCGTCACACTTCACCCTGTTATGCTGATCCATATTAAAACATCGTCGCCATGTAAAATGCAGCATGCTCATTTCGAAATGAGTTGCACGGTTACATGGCGTTATGTTAGTCTTCCATTGATGAAGATGCCTTGGGCTCCTATGGTTCGGTTTCCGATTGATGGGGCTCCTGGAAAGATGACTGCCCCGGTTCCTGTTTTCCCGTCTCTATTTGAACAACTGAAGGCATTGGTGGCTTACAGGAACTCAGAAGAAGCGTTGGATTATGAAGAGCATGAGATTGGCATCTTTACTCCAAACTAAGAAGACTAAGTCATTAATCTGGTTACACATTTGACCCTAAAGAGATGTATACCTTTTCACGCTAAAAAGAGGGTCGAACTTTGGTCTATATCCGGAAGAGAATATATCCTTTCAAGTCCAGGGTCGCCTAGCATTACTCTATACCCGGAGAGAATAGGTCTTATTCGGCTATGTTTAACCTTCTCTGTATGTAAAAAGTGAAATTAGACTGATGGCCAGTCGCTGTAGATGATAAAGAAAACGGAGAAGATCAGGAATAAAAAGCTCTAGTTAAAGTGAGAAGAAACTCCCCTCACTGATTCTCTGGTCAGCCATGAAGAGTGATATTGGATTGTAAACTACCTTGGTATGTAAGAGCTCTACCACTTTGACACTCTACTCCAGGACATGCACGTGCGCCTGGATAACCTTCTTCCCATCCCGATATCTATCCAGTACCTCATTGACCTTCTCCACATCCAATCCTTTAATTACGTCATATTTTGTTGGCACAATGACCCCCTCCGTCAGATATCCACCTAAACGCTTCCAGAACGAGCCACAGAGCTGCTGCTTATCCTGAGAAAGTCCACGAACATCCTTGATCTCGTATCCTTTGGTCTTTCCGACGACTTGACTCTCATCCACTGGCCTCGGTATCAACCTAGCAAACTTCCCCTTCTTATCCGTGGTCAATGCATTCAGCCCAAGTATCTGACTGTCAGGGGGGCTGGCCGTGTCAAGGATAAGCTCGAACCCTTCAGGAGTGTTGCTTAAGATCCTTCCTAATACCTCTTCTCGAGTCCCATGTCTATCGAGAACATGGCTCGCACCATATCCCTTCAGCTCTTTCTCATCACCACCAACGACAACAATCGTTCCTATACCGGCTAACCTAGCTAATTGTACAGCAAGTCTCCCACAGTTGCTTCCTCCTCCCACAATCAAGATCTTTGAACCTTTCGCATCAAAACTGGCATGCTTCTCCTCCCAGGGAGGCGGAATCCCCAGCCCATTCGTATCATCAAACAACCCAACCAAAGACGCAATAACATTCGTCGGAAGCGTGGCCGCCTCATCCGCCGTCACCCCCTCCGGCACCTTCGCAGAAAACTCGGCATCGGCAAGGGAATACTCCTGCAAACCTCCTCGGTTTCTCAATCCAGGCCATCCGGCTTGCGTGAAGACAAGGTCACCAGGTTTAAAATCGGTAACGGCGGAACCAACGTCGATGACCGTGCCGACTACGTCGTTAGCTAGGATACCGGGGAGATTATTGGAGATGAATAGGCCTGTGTCGCGGGCTACTTGGTCGTGGGGGTTTAGGCCTGCTATGTGGATGCGGAGGAGGAGTTCGGTGGGGGAGGGTATCGGGACTGTGTGGTTGGTTATTTTTTCGACGGGTTGAGAGGGTTTGGGTACGATGAGAGCGGTTTGGGTTTTTGGAAGGTTGGTAGTCATGATGGTGGTTGATGAATTGATGAATTTGATGAGGGCTTGGAGTAGGAGGTTTGGATTGAATCGGGTGTTGTATGATAAGTAATTGATATAGAAAATCCCTCAATATTGTCGGTGTTTATCATTGAGACTTTTATTGAGGTGGAAGATCGTAGGTACTTTAATTGTACGACGGGACCAACGAATCAAAAACCGTGGAGCTGGTTCACCTAACCATTACTAATCGAATTGCACAACAACTCCTTGCATATGATTTCAAATCCGAACAGCAAACGTCATTATTCTGCAGTTGAATTCATTGTGTAATGATAGACCTCGTTCATTTTCTCTATTTCACTTAGATCTTACGTGAGAAACCTATTGTATATGAAACTACTACTTATGTGTTGTGAATGGTATATGAAAAGAGCAAAAGCCTTCATGATGAGTAGCACAGTTTTGAGTTATTTTCAAATATTAATATTCCAGAAAAGACTATTGGTTGTACTGGTACCTGAGGGATACCCGAAAAATGCTCGCCTAATCGGGTTAGCATACTTTGTACACGTGGACATCCTAAAGGTCCTTGGAAGGTTCGATGCCCCGACGACGTGTTCGCCCTCTCACGGAACGGTTCATCGCATTCACACCGCTTGACATGCCCCACGATGTCTTCGAACGCATGGAGAATCATGCCAACTCACCAGGGGGCATATATTAAGATTGACACAAGGGACATTCGGCCCATCAAGACCCGAATCTCAACTCCTGAAGCCTATGAGATCCCACTTACCGACCCGCGGGTACCACTCACATGAACAGCTGCCCAGATATCCCACACGGTCAAAGAACGAGCAGACAATGCTTATCCGATCGGAAGTACATTTCCTGGTGCTTACAGAGTATACGAATAGTGTTCACACGATACCTCGCTTATAAGTATCGAGTCAAGCACTCGAGGTCTCGAATCAGTCTCGGCACTTGATATACCGGACGCTGACAACTCGGGTATCTGGAGTGGTTAGATTGGATAGATTGAGGATTGGATAAGGCTGAAATGGTCCTGGCCTTTCCCCAGATTGTATACCCACTTTGCCGGTGAACGCTTGTGGGGTTGACCCCGCTTTTGATGTTCATGCATAGGATGAGCGTAGGGTTGCGCGACTAGGGCGTGGATTGGGAATGGTGGGTCTTATGGTGGTGCTTTGGCCCTTGGCTTGACGGTTTGATGGTAGTGTACACACACGATGAAGACTGTCCTGACTGAAAGCGGAATTTTTGTGAGTAATCATCAGGCTAACAATTTTACTAACTTTGCCATATATGGTAGGTCATATACTGGATTAAAGAAACAGCTATGTCTGAAATAGGAATAAGCCGCAGCTTTATACCAATTAAAGGCAATTGGCAGTGTATTGGCAATATTCCGACTAACGAATAACATGTATTTTGCGGACACGATTCAGGTATGTAGCGACGGGATGACTTTCACCGATCTCAGCTTCTCAAGATCTGCTTTAGGTATGCCGCATTACCGTATTAGTGAATGGAGGGGCTCCCTATTGCTGGGGAACGTTGACGATAGGTCGAAGAGGTGTTTTCGAAGGTTACATTGAGAAAATGGAATGTACGGATAAGAGTCTATAAGAGGGGGGTGTATGAAGAACGCTGAGAGTGGTAACAGTGCTGCAGGATATCTTTGGAACCACCTTCCAGCCATTCATTGTAGCCACTCGTCTCATATCTTGCAACAATCTAGCCTTTTGCGTACTTTCCGGGCATCATGGTAAGACTTTATGAAGTTATATCGGCATTCGGTATACCCTTGGATGTTGCACTGACTAAGAGAAGGTGGCCATTGCAGTTCTACCCAGTGCCATGGGTGCAATATCTGCGGGTTTCGCTAACCCCTCCTATGCTGTGTAAGTTGGCACAACCCTCTACTATATGTCAAATATATGCGATCACAGACACACTGATAGCCACTGTTGTCATTTGTTGGCCTCACATTACTATATCTAATTGACAATTATGCAGGAGACCCATGTTCCGTTGGTGGTGGCCTCATGGTGCCGTAGACACTGCAGAGATCTCGCGTGAGATCGATCAAATGGCAGATGCAGGGTTCGGTGGAGCAGAAATAGAAGATGTCCATCATACAAGCGAAATCACCTCTCCTATTGACCCCACCGGTCATGGTTGGGGTACGCAGCCTTGGATTGATGCCGTCACTGCAGCGCTTGAACGTGCTAATGATAGAGGTATATACATTGACATCGCCATTGGACCAAGTTGGCCTGCGGCAGTACCCTCTATTACACCTGACGATGATGGTGCCGCCAAGGAGCTCGTCCATGGACGGGTAGTCGTGAACGGAACCGCTTATAATGGCACGCTTCCAGAACCTTATCAAGAAGCCGAAGAGGGCGTTCACAATAGGACTCTATTTGCGGTCCAAGCATGGCGCATAAATAATTCGAGTAGCCCGACAGCGAAGACCGTCATCTTGGACCAAGACAGTCTTGTTGATCTCACAAGTAGAACAATGAAGGGTTATCTTAACTGGGCACCTCCGGACAGAGGAACGTGGATCATATTAGCATACTGGATTCGAGGATCTGGCCAATTGCCTGAAGCTGGACCTCACACTGATCCTACAAGCTATGTGGTTGATCACTTCTCGAAAGTCGGCAGTGATACCATTACCGGTTTTTGGGATGACCATATTCTAAATCCACGCCTTCGAAACCTGTTCAGATCTACTGGTCGTTCGATATTCGAGGACTCATTAGAGATGGAGGCTACGACTTTCTGGACGCCTAATTTTCCTGAAGAGTTCCAAAAGCGTATTGGATACAATATCTCAAGCATTCTTCCCGTCGTTGTGAGAGAGAAGGAAAAGCAGGTGTTTACTTTTGCGGATTCAGATATGGCGAGAGGTGCTCTCAATGATTATTGGGATGTGCTGGGAAAGTTGTATATTGATAACCATGTCGAACCGATCAAAGCATGGGCTGCTGGACTTGGAATGGGGTTGAGAGTGCAACCGTAAGTTTGTCCTTGAGAGTGAACTCTGGGAGAGCACTGACGAGGTATTTAGATATGGACTAAACGCCGATGCAATGGGCAAGTAGTTGGTACTCTATTATAACTGTTCATACTAACTCATACATATAGGTGCCTCTGCCGCCCTATCCATTGCTGAAGGAGAGTCTCTTGGATTTAAAAACTTAGATGACTATCGATCATTAGCCGGGGGCGTAAACATGGCCCTTAAGAAGATTGTTTCAAATGAAGCTGCTGCTTTTGCCAACGGTGCATACAGTACCACCTGGGATAAGGTTCTTAGGACTCTTAATCCCATATTCGCTGCAGGAGTGAATCAGCAGGTTTTGCATGGCTTTTCTTACCTAGATGTGGAAGGGCAGAATATCAGTTGGCCAGGCTTTGCTGCATTTACACCTTACAATGGTGCAATGGGATACGCAGAATCTTGGGGACCACGGCAACCTAGTTGGAAGCATGCTAAGGTGGGCCTTCAAGAGATTATAACGATGGATTAAACTGATAACTTAGGACATTTCCGGTTACTTCGGACGCGTGCAATACTTGATGCAAAAAGGAACTGCTAAGCACGACGTCGAATTCTTCCGTCAAAAAGGCTACATAGCCAGCGGACTTGGGGCCTCTTATTTCACAAATCCTGGTGTTTTTGAGGGTTGGAGTCTTAACTTCCTAGCCCCAAGCCTTCTCAAACTTCCTTCAGCATATGTCCAAAATAAACGGTTAGCCCCTGAAGGTCCCAATATTGGACTTCTTGCTTTCGAAGGCGACGCGTTCAATGGTCAAGCAACCGTTCTCGATCTTGCTACTGCTGATAAGCTTCTTTCATATGCCAAAGCCGGTTTACCGATGCTCATAGTGGGTGACTGGTCGAACGCGACGGCGTATGGATATAGAGAAAGGTCAGAGAATAGCAAGGTTTCTGAAACAGTGAACCGGATTCTCCAACAGAAGAGTGTAGTCAATGTTGCCACTCGTGCTGACATGGCTGATGGAGTTACGAGACTTGGTGTCAAACCCGCCGTCACTTACTCAAACCAGTCTCAGCTCGTTTACATCCACCGAGTAGATGGAGACGTGGACCACTACTTCTTCTCTGGTGCCTCCACAACTGTAGGTGTAGATGTCGACGTCTTCCTACCGCGTGCACACTCCCGAGCAGTCCCATACATCATGGATCCATGGAGCGGAACTATATCCCAGGCACCGCTCTACAACATTGAAAGTGATGGCCGTATTCGACTCCACATCAAACTAAATCCGGCACAATCAACACTGATAACCCTCTCAAATCCAGGCATAATCAAAGACCTCTTAATCCGCTATGCAACCTCCACAACCGCACCTTCTCTCCGCCGTAACGGCAACAGCCTCGTCGCGCGGTCCACCACTCAAGGCGTCTACTACACAAAGCTCGACATTGGGT
Organism: Rhytidhysteron rufulum CBS 306.38; assembly: GCA_000467735.1. Taxonomy (NCBI): domain Eukaryota; kingdom Fungi; phylum Ascomycota; class Dothideomycetes; order Hysteriales; family Hysteriaceae; genus Rhytidhysteron; species Rhytidhysteron rufulum. The sequence goes on from AJFL01003018.1 coordinate 13,004, forward strand.
TCACCATCCCCTCAATCATCGGTCCCGTCCCCAAACCACAAGATCTTACCAAATGGAAGTTAGATATCGAAGATTGGCGCCCCGGATCCACACCCACGACCACTGAAATCCTAACCCATAATCTCACCCTCGATACTCTTATCCCTTGGACCTCAATCCCCGACCTCCAAGATGTGTCTGGCATAGGATATTACTGCACAACAATCGACTTACCAGACTGGAGTCTTGGATACGGCGCCGAATTACATTTCGAGAAGTTCCTGGGCTCGTTTAGAATTGCGGTTAATGGAGAGTGGATTGGACCGGTGGATCAACTGAGTCTGGTTCATGATCTTGGGAATAGGCTGAGAAAAGGGAGGAATGAGATTATAGTTGAGGTGGCGGGGACGTTGTTGAATAGGTTGAGGGTTGTTAATCCGGGGGTTTATGGAGGAGCGGGAAGGCAGGATTTTGGTCTTATGGGGGTGCGGTTGGTGCCTTATCGGGAGGTGTGGGTTGTTTAGGGGATGAGATTTGATGAGAGGTTCGTTAGGATTCTTTTATTTCTGTTTTTCTTTTGCTTTTGGGCCATTTCATGTGCTCTTTTTAAGTCCTAGGGTTTTCTCTTATGCTTCCCTTCCTAGGATTCATAATTGAGGGATGAATTTGGAATCGGTTGGCTGACCTCTTCATCTCCTATTAGAGTATGTATGATGCATGATCAATGCGTTTATGTATAATGACCATTATGATAAATCAAGTAAAATACATAGCAAGTAGACTTCGAGATACCTGAGGAATGTAGCTCGTGCCTAGAAATCCTGCTAAGCGAATCAAAATTAACTGTTTAGAAATGATTTCACATGCCATGGTTTAGATACACATGTCAAAAAATCTTTGCATAGACAGGTTCCAAAGTTCGGGGCAATCAACGTGGCATAGACACGATGACGTTGCAGCTGAATTGGCATGTGATGAGGCGTTGACCCGAAATCCGGGGGAGAAACTCACCCGTCACAAGTGGGCGGTCCAAGCTCTCGGTCAATGAACATCCTCGGCTCAGCAATAATGAACCGCCTGGAAGCGGCGGATTTCTGCTTCAGTCTCTCAATTGCTGACCTGGCCCTTTAACTTTGTACACATCCTCTTCAGCCTCTCTTTCCCCATACATATTCAAAGCGTAATTCGCTGTCATGGCTTCTATCGCGAAAACTCTACGACCCCTCGCTCGAGCTGCTGTTTCCTCAAGTCGGTCTTCAAGACCCGCCTTCGCGAGGACGGCTCAACAGTAAGCCATATTACTGCAAAGAATACAGATCTCTGGGCTAATGGTGTTTATACAGAGCACGATGTCTCTCATCCACCCTCCCCCGTCGCGAAATCGACATTACGGAAATCCCTCCCACACCCATCACGCATCTCTCGGAAACCGAGTCCCTAATGGCAGACTCCGTGTCCAAATTCGCACAAGATGTAATCCTACCAAAAGCACGAGACATGGATGAGGCAGAGACCATGGATCCTGCTGTGGTCGAGCAGCTTTTCGAGCAGGGTCTTATGGGTATTGAAATTCCGGAGGAGTATGGTGGTGCGGGGATGAACTTTACGGCGGCTATTGTGGCCATTGAGGAGTTGGCGAGGGTTGATCCTAGTGTTAGTGTTATGGCGGATGTGCATAATACGCTTGTGAATACGGCGATATTGAGGTGGGGGAGTGAGAGGATTAAGAAGGAGTGGTTGCCCAGGTTGGCGACGGATACTGTGGGTAAGTTATTGATACCGCTATAGATACGCTGGATAGGATGAGAGGGTTCTAATATTCGGTATAGGTTCTTTCTGTCTGTCAGAGCCGGTCTCGGGTTCAGATGCTTTTGCTTTGGCTACTAAGGCTACGCGGACGGACAATGGTTACAAGATCAATGGAGGCAAGATGTGGATAACAAACTCCATGGAAGCCAACTTCTTCATTGTCTTTGCCAATCTGGATCCTAGCAAGGGATATAAGGGTATCACAGCCTTCATTGTCGAGAAAGGTACTAAAGGATTCTCAATCGCAAAGAAGGAGAAGAAGCTGGGTATCAAAGCTAGCAGCACTTGCGTCATCAACTTCGACGACGTGGAAATCCCCAAGGAGAACCTACTTGGCAACGAGTTCGAAGGATATAAATATGCCATCGGACTATTGAACGAAGGCCGTATCGGAATCGCGGCTCAAATGACCGGTCTGGCACTAGGAGCATTTGAGAATGCTGCAGGGTAAGTAGCAGTCTCACATCTTGAATCACATAGCAAGATCAGATCTCTAACGGCGACTAGCTATGCATGGAACGACCGCAAGCAGTTCGGCAAACTCATCGGAGAGTTCCAGGGAATGCAACACCAGATGGCGCAAGCATGGACGGACATTGCGGCGGCACGAGCACTCGTGTACAACGCGGCCAGAAAGAAGGAAGCTGGTGAGGACTTTGTCATGGATGCGGCTATGGCGAAGCTTTTTGCGTCGCAGGTAGCTGGGAGGGTTTCCGGGCTGGCGGTGGAGTGGATGGGCGGGATGGGATTTGTGCGGGAAGGGCTGGCGGAGAAGTTTTGGAGGGATAGCAAGATCGGCGCGATTTATGAGGGCACGAGTAACATCCAGCTGACGACGATTGCGAAGCATTTGCAGAAGACGTATACGAGGTAGGAGGTCAGGAGGTTGTGAACGGAGTTCTGTGTAGAGAGCGCACAGCTGCACTGACTTAAGAGGAGTGCAATATGGGCTCCTCAATAATAGAACAGCAATGCCTGACAAGAGATTTGAAGAATATCCATGGACCATGAGTCAGATTCATATTGGATGATGTGAGCCCCTTTGTCAAATACCATGATGATGACGATGCAGATGATGAAGCAGATGTTGTGCATGTACATTCATCGGTACATGCAAGTCAATGGTGTGGTAGGTGTTGTCGCACAGAACAGAGGGCGGCGGAAGGCATTTCCTTTTCGTGTCTCGTCCTCGTCTCTTCTTGCACATGTCAGTCCGTCACCGAGAGAAGGCCGTCGAGGGCAGAGCTGAGTCGCGTGGGTCGATCGACCGCTCCCCCAATTGTTCAGGGCGGTCGTGACGATCAGCACGTGCGAACCCTGCTGGGGAGTGGGCGTGGGAGAAAAAAACGAAGATGGCGGCGGCGTGAGATGGATTCGGGCAAGCCTGGACGGCCATGATGGATGGTGCCAGGAAGAGCAGTGGCCTGGGCTTCCAGACCCCACTGCCCTACGCCGGTTGGGGATTGACGGGAGCGAGACCCCTCGAGACGGTAGTGATGGTGGGAGAGCGAACGGCCAGGTCGCCTCCAGGGCCGCAGCAGTGCAGCACAGGGTGATCGCAACACCGCGTCAGCCCCTCACAGGAAGGGCAGCGGATAATAATGCAAAAATACCGCGCATCAACGGCTGGGGCTCGGGCAATCGCCCCCCATCCTGTCGTCGGAGTGCGCCGTGATGGGGGGTCTCTGGGGGGTCTCTGGGGGGTCTCTGGGGGGCAGTCCCTGCTTGTGGCTGAGGGTCTTCCTTCTTTTCCCGGGCTGCATGTGCTGCATGTTACGAGCGCCGCCCGTTTGTCTGGTGAAGGTGGAGAGACAGGGAGAAACGAGACTGCCGCAGATGCAAGAAGGCGGCTTGGAACGTCGACGGAACATCAGCGCCGCACCGGCGAACCCTGCCTCTGCCCAAGGCGTCG
>AJFL01003034.1:0-97541 GCA_000467735.1 Rhytidhysteron rufulum CBS 306.38
AGCTCGGACTTCAGCACCACGCTGCACGCAGGGCGGTCGTTTTCACGGAAAAAAAGCTTAAACTCCTAGCCGCAAAGAGAGAGCGCGAGGGCGAGGGCGAACAGAGTTGCATGACATCAACGGGGCCCGTGGGCCGTCGAATTCTGGTGCGTCGCGGCGTCATGGAGTTGTGAACGGCAGGCCTCCTTTAACGCCCCCAGTTATGGAGCTGCATACCGGCCAGTACATCCACACCAGGGCAGGGCACGGCCTATTTGTAGCTAAAAAGCACTTCGCACAACGGCCTCACAAGCAAATGTTCCCTTATCCAACACGATAGATGCGTCCGCCGTTCTCATCGCACATGCTCGCCGGGCCACTTGCTAGGTCGTAGGACTATTGCTTCACAAAAAGTGCTGGAAACCCTCTGCATGAGACACTAACTCGCTCCTTCCACTGGCCTGGCTCCCTTGGACAAGTCGACGGAATTAATAATAATCAGGCCAGAAAGATGGCCATGATGTCGATACTATGGCTAGTGCTGGCTTCGACAAATCTATGTACACAAATACAGGCGTCCGTGAGTTTCGACGAGGTTCAGACAAACAGTCCCTGAACGGATTTGGACATGGAAGCCCAACCTCCTCACGAGTCAACGATAGCATCGTGACCTTCTTCGAGGCTTCCACTAGATCTGTCTGTGCATCCTATCCCAGATTCGACAAAGCATGGGACTTGGCGATACGCATAGCGCTGCACACAGATCACCCGGCTCTCTCGCACGACGCGTTCAATGCACATTTGAGGCTCGGAAGGAAGGAAGATCGTCTCGTTGCTCCACACAAAGCCATGCGTTCACCTTATCCCATTCCCCATGCCGCTACGCTGTGTTTGTGCAGTACCCCGACGGCAACATCGCATCGTACACGCGCCGGCAGAAATAGAGGAGCAACCTTCTCATGCCACCAGACATAGCGAGTCAATTGAGTTGTCCAACGTCGCTTGGTTGCAATAATGCAAATAATCCCAGGTGTGCGATGGGTTTGGTGTCCCCTCTGGGAAGGAGTTGACCTGTGAGAGCTCTCCGTTTAAACTGCGACGCCTCCAACACGCACTTGTGTTTCACCACATCCAGATAACCCTACCCAGGGCACATGTGCCCATGACGAGAGAAGACGAAGACAGCAGGCCCAACGCAACGCAGACGGGAGGCTTCAGATCCTGGGCGTGCAGTTGCATCATGCCGACACCGCCAGAGGAGAGAGAGGAAAGGGTTCGGCGGCAGGCGGCGTGGTTGGGGGGGAATTTCGCTCGCCCTGCTTTACGAGGCGCCGCGCGCTGGTCAAGGCACTATCCCTACGGTAAGGCTCAAAGCATCCAAGCGTCCTTCTAGAAGACTGACTATTCGGGGCTAGCGGGAGGCGGGTACGACGCATCCTCATTTCCAGAAAATTGCCCTGACTATCGCCGGCAGGCAGAAGGCGTCGTGTGCGCCGGGCCCCTGTTTCTAGAAGGCTGCCCCTTTTCCTCTGGCGCGTCAGGAGCTTGGGCGAGCAGGTGAGCATGCACATCGTCATCCCACGCTGGCCGCACCTCCGCCCGGTGGGTGTACATGTCAGTGAGTGGGTGTGTGTGCACGCCCAACTCCAACTCCCACTCCCACCACTCCCACTCCCACTCCCGGAGCGATCTGTTTCGGGATCACGGCCATCCGGGAGGACTGCTGGAGGACGGAGGACTGCTTGCTGGTGGGCTCCTTCCGTCGGGAATCGCTCGCCGTCGCCCTTCACTCGTCGCTAGTTGCGCGCTTGGCCGTGTTTCCTAAAACCTCTCTCCCATGGCCGATGTTAAGCCGCTGGGCGTGAAGCCAGGAAGCATGTAGCACCCTACTGCCCGCAAAAACATGTTTCAATAATGTCCACTTCCCGTACATGCCGCTGGATACGAAACCCCAGGTACCCGTCTTCCCACTTCTCAGGCTCTCATTGGGACACCACCCAAGTCTGAGCGGGCCGGGGGTTGTTGCAGTTTGCACCGCCGGCCTCACTTCCACCGCCCCTCGTCCAATCACGATGCGACATGCTTCTCATCGCTTCCCCCAGGCTTCTCTTCCTACTGGTCAGATGGACTTCAAAGCATGAAATCTGACTCGGGAATGGATGCATCTCCAAGGAGTCTTTGGCCATCATGTCAGACTTGCTCGTTTCCACCGTTACACGCTGCCTTCAAGAGACGAGAGCTATCTTTGGATCAGTGCGGTGGCTGTCTTATCCTGCCGCATTGCACTGTTGGGGACTGCTTCAGGTTCGCTCAGTCGACCGTTCACTTCCCCAGCTTCTCGGGATCGTCATCCTCGGGGTCCTGTGGACAGTCGAGCAATTGATCCGAGGTCGACCTGTAAGGCGGGACGACCCAAACTGCTCTTCCTGGTATCAACAGTAGCCTGTCGGGGTCGTGCAGTCTTCACGGACTCCCGTCTCTGAGGGCACGGCTAGGATTGCCAGCTACGATCACGCAAAGAACACCAGATTAAGATTAATCCTTTCGCCATTGTCGTATTTTCTTATACACCATGCAACGCTGCCTTTCTTCTGAATGAAATGCGGGAGAGTACATTACTAACACCAGCCATGTTTAGCGAAAAGGAATACAAAAAGTCGAAAGAAAAGAAAAAATCGTTTGCTCAGGTCATACTAAAATTGGAATTTCCAGCGCATTGAAAAAGTAATCATGAAATCTCTCATACCCTTGGCACGCCACCAGTACCAAACAACTCGACATGAATTCTATCTTTGTCAACACCCAGCAACTTCAACTTCGCCTCAGTATCCAACATAAATTGCGTAGGACCGCAGACGAAGTACTGTGTTCCCTTGTTGGACAAGTGAAGTTGCTCCTTCTCGACTTTGTCAAGGTCGATACGGCCCTCGAAGTCGTAGTCTACGCTCTTTTTCTCGCCCTCGGCCGGTGATTTGACGAAGAAGACGCTCTTGACGTTGTTATGGTTCTTGACAGTCTCGTCAATGTGCTTCTTGAAGGCCCTGACGACTGAAGTCCTGGCACCGTGGATCCAGGTGATAGGTCTGTTTGCTCCCTCTTCGACCAAAGAGTTCAGAATGCTCATCAAACAGGTCAAACCAACACCTGCCGCGACGAGCACCACAGGGTTCTTTTCCTGGCCGGCCTTCTCTTCAAAGAAGAAGTCTCCGAAGGGATGGCTGACACGAATGGTGTCGCCAACCTTCCTGTCGTTGTGCAGTAAATTCGAGATGAAGCCTGGGTGCTTAGCCGACTTGGGATCATCCATATCGAGTCCGTCCTCTCTCTTCACACTGATCCTGTAGTAGTCACTCCTTGGTCGCTCAGACAAGGAATATTGTCTCGCCTGGTACACACCACCAAACAATTCGGGAACCTGCAACTGTATCGAGATGTACTGGCCGGGCTTGAACAATGGCAATTTCTTTCCATCAGCGGGCTCAAGGTAGAAGCTGGTAATCTCCTCCGACTCTTTTTCCTTCCTTGCAATGCGGAAATCGCGCCAATCAGTCCATCCGTTTGTGGTATCGTATAATTGCTGTTCCCTGTCAATCATGATATCTGCTAACTGCCAGTAGGCAGCACCCCAAGCGGCCTCAATCTCCGGGGTAAAGGCATCGCCGAGCACAGTCTTCAACGTTTGGATCAAATGTGTACCAACAATGGCGTACTGTTCTCCGCGAATGTATAAGGAAACGTGCTTATGGCAGATGAGTTCGACAGCGGGACCTAGGACACCGAGATCATCGATGTTGCTTGCGTAGGCATAGAGGGCGCCAGCGAGGGCCTTGGGCTGGTGACCAGTACGTTGATGACTGTTGTTGAAGACGTTGTGGAGAGAGGGATTGGCAGCCAACATATCGGCATAGAATTTCCTCGTAATAGTTTCGCCATGTTCAGCGAGGATGGGGACGGTAGCCTTAATGATAGCAGCTTGATCGGGGGTGAGAGCTGGAGCCATTGTATCGAATTTTCCTTCCTTCCTTTTCTCTTTCTATACACTCTTATCTGGTTCTTGGGGTTTTGACCGGGTTCGCGGTGGGGTATATATATGAACGCGATATCGAATTGAGATAGATGAATAGATAAGCAGGGGGGATTGAAAGGGGGGAGGGGGTATCTCAATATCAACGAGAAAAACGATGAGTATGAACACCAGAACTCATCCGTACCTAAACCCTCACTTTATACATCATCTCCCTCTCCAAGCATCTGAATAAACTCAAGCATCAACAAAGTAGGCTCAGCCCACGGCCCTTTCCTACCCATCCTACCCGCTTGAACTCCCGAAAAACATCCAGACCGAGTTTTTTTTTCTCCGCGAGCATAGGACCTTTACACATTGTAGGAGAATATCATGTATTTCCGCGGAAGTCGTTTAGGCGTTTAGTTTTGAAATAAAAAAAACCGCCGAAATTTTGGGCACGGACGGACATGTTACTTAGATACATGGTACAATAGTTACGTTAGTTATGTGGGTATGTACCTATTGTAAGGTGGCACAGTGGGTAGGTGGGTAAGAAAAAATACAACTAACCCACCAACCATACGGAAAACCCCAATTACTCAGACGGATGGAAGGAAGGACCGGGATATTTTCGTTTGGAGGGTGGGTATGGGGATCGTGTGATATTTTTAATGGGAGAGATGGATTGGGGTGGAGGGGTTTTTCTGTTACGTATTTGGTGTCTGGATTGGGTTGGGCGCAGTTTTGGAGGGCTGTGTGCCTGGGAGGTTGCTAGGTCTGATTTGGGGTTTGAGGTTGGTGTATTGGGGTCTAGATGGTGAATTCGTTGTGTATTGTGTATTAGGTGTGGCGGTTTGGTGGTTTGGGTTTTTTTTTTTGTAGATGCGTTGGTCTACGTGTGAGATGGGGATGATGGATGAGTTTTTGATAGCATTGTTTCTATGTCGAATATACAATTTTGCTAAATACAATTAAAATAATAGATATCTAATATCCCCACCCTTCAAACCTCCATAACCTCCATCTAACACCCCTACAACGCAAAAAGATTCTCATCCAAACGCCACCAAAACCCAAGCCACACCCCCCAAGAAAAAAAAATACACACATACATACATACATACATACCGCCTTACCTACCTACCTACAAACGCACAGATGATCCGATCGATAACCCTTGGTCCCATGCCATGTCAACTTTAGCATTCCCTAGCCCAACCCAGCCCTCGCCAACCCATGGTCCGTCCGCTAAAAACATCTTGAGATAATTTGAAAATGTCACCCCATGAGCTGACGCACTTGATGAATTGCAACCATCGTGACCTTTTATCTTCGGGAACAATTGGGGAATTAGGTATGGAGTTCCTAGACGGGATATCTCTGAAAAGAACGCAAAATAAAGTTTGGGTTTATAGGAGGTGTTTTTTGAGGGTGGTCATGGGGGTTGGGATAGGTGGGTTCCGGTGGATGGTGAGGCGGATGTGGATATGGATGTCTTGTGCTGCTGTGCAAAATTCTTTGACAATGCGTTCGGTATATGGTAATTGCAGTTTTTTAGGATTGTTCTATTCTATCCAGACCCTCAAATTGACAAGGATCACTATTCAAACTCTTAAATCTATATCCATCACTTCCATTAACTCTACATATCCACCAATATAAAAAACACCATATCTTACCACTACCCAACACCCCATCCTAGATCCACATATATTCCCCCTTGCCTGCAGTCACAAGTCCCTACCAAACACCCAAACCTTCCCCGCCAAATAGATCGAGTGGAATCCCAAAACCCATCCACCATCCATGCTCTCCGCCCAATCCCGCCCCTCCCGTCCCTCCCGCCTTTCCCACTTATCCCGCTGCTCCCGTACCCATCCATCTAATAACCTCCTAAACCAAGCACCACATACACCAAATCAATCCAAATCCAAAAATTTCTTCAAAAACCACTCTTACGCCACTTTCTCCGCGGCTAGCTTCCTGGAATCTGACAACTTCATGGTCATCTAGACCAGTTGCTTACATGCACAAAAACATATTACTGATCACCGAAGGATACCGGTGGGTATGGAGCATATTGTGGATATGTATAGAATCCCGATACCGATGCCGGTGAGATATTGATACCGACGCCGTGAGATGTTAATGACTCTGCTTTTACTTAATAAGGAAGTAGAGGGTGAGATGCTCATGTAGAACGTCCTAGACCTGGCATGGTATTCCATCAGGAGGTTATTAGACAGATACATATCTCCCACAATTACCTCATCACTGAATATTCATCCAAACCCGATCCCCAAAAACCCAAGAGAAACCAGTACACACATCACCACTGCCCAAAACACACAATTTCAAAAAAGATATCTCTCATAGAAAAAAATCTATTTAGAAAAAAAGCTACATAACCTCATTCCCACCATCCAGTACCGACACGCACGCACATAAAAGACGATACGCGATAGGCAATCTAGGTTTTTTTTCCCTCATCCAACTCAATCACATATCCACCAATTTCCCCCATTCAGAGGATAGAAGAGAAACAAAAGGAAAAAAAGAGAGAGATGATAAATATAAACCTCTCCCTTGCTTTCATCATTTCCATCATCACTCATGCAAACTTGCTTGTCCACCCATAATCCCTCGACTCCTGCATTAAACTCCCATCACCCAGAAAAGGAAACAAAGGTGATAACTCTACCGGATAGAAGAAAAAGAAAGTTAGGAGGATAGAGTAAAGGTATCGGATGTCTGTAAACTCTTTCCGTCTTCATTCATTTCGTGACCGAGTGAGTAATTATCGCCGAGAAGCAACTCACCCCCCGTAGACGGAGTGGGCGTAAGGCAGATATCCACTCTATAATACAGAAAGCAAAGACCATCATCATCGAGAGAAAAGGAAAAAGAAAGGGTACCCACATCCAATGAAGGAGTAGGTAGCATGTGTTAGAAACCGGCCCAGCCATAAAATGAAATCGTCGTCAATTCTTAACTCGATCTGAAAGATGCCAGGCAGAAACGAGGAAAGGACGAGAATTCGAGAACGAGAAGACTGCACAAAAACTTTTAGGTGTCGCAATCGTAAACGTTACCGCCGCCGAAGAGAGAAACATTAACCGAGCGCCATTCGCCAAGACATAGACCAAACCGTGGATAGGCCATCGTGAGGAGTGAGAGTCAGCATCTAAGCCTTCTCCTCCTTCGATTCCTCCTTGACGCCTTCTTCCTTAGGGGCGTCATCTTTGTTCTTGACATATTCATCGTAAACAGACATAGCTTCCTCAACCTTGGCACGGAGAGCAACGTCATCATTCGTCCTTTTTATTTGTTAGCTTGGACTTCATAACGTTGTCATCGGGAAGGCGAAAACTTACAGGTTGAGCAACTCAGTGTTGTCCATCTCTAAGAGCATACCGGTGATCTTGCCAGCCAGCTCTGGTTGCATGTCGTGGATCTTAGGGTACAAAGCCTCACCAAGCATCTGCTTCTGTTGGGTTGAACTTCCGGCGGCATGAAGAGTGTTCATATCAACACCAGCGCCCTGAGGACCTTGAGGACTACGACCTTGAGGGAATCCGGGACCACCTTGGGCGGGCCTACCACTAGCATTCTGTCCACGGCCTGCACCAGCACCCTGAGGGAATGACTGACCACCACGAATGCCGGGAACGTTGCCGCCAGCCATCTGAGGAGGCATGCCGGGCATACCTGGCATTTGTCCACGAGCAGCGCCGCCACGTCCACCAATGGCTTGTTGAGCGGCCTGTGCCAACTGAAGGTACTGTGGGTTCATATATGGGGGAGCAAAAGCACCGGGGGGCAAGTTCATTGGCGCGTACATGGGAGGAAGCTGCTGACCAGCGTTGGGGCCACCACGTCCACCTTGCTGACCGGGCATGTTGGGGAAACCTCCACGTCCACCTTGAGCAGGAATGCCTTGAGGGAAGCCAGGAATCTGTCCACGGCCACCACCAGGGAACATCATCGGCTGTTGACCAGGGCCAAGGAACATCTGAGGTGGGACAAAGGCACCAGGGCCCAACCCTTGGTTGGCGGCTTGCTGTTGCATTCTGAGTTGGTTACGAGCCTGGATGGTAGCCTCAAGTTGACTTTTGCGCACATCTTTGCGCTGAGCCAAGGCGACGTACAGAGGCTTGCCGTTGATCATCTTCTGGTTCATTTCCGTTACAGCCTTGGTGGCCTCATCAGGGTTGCTGAAGCAAACGAAACCGAAGCCCTTGCTCTTGCCCAGTATCTTCTTCTCGCCCTTGATGGTGACCTTAGCGCCCTCTTTCTTGTCTTCTTTCTTCTCATCGCCCGAGCTCTCCTTGGAGGCATCCTTCTCGTCGCCCTCTTTTTCTTCCTTCTCTTCCTTCTTCTCCTCAGATTCGGCCTCTGCTTTGTCGACAGGGATGGCATCACGCATGACCTTAGCAGAAGTGATAGTACCGAAAGGAGCAAAGAGTTCCCGAAGCTTCTCGTCATCTACATCGTCGTCAAGGTTCTTAATGTAAAGATTGACGCCCTGGTACTTGGATTGCTTCTCGAGGCGGGCAGCCTCGTATTGCTTGCGAAGCTCCTCCTCACGCTCGTGCTTCTTCTGAGCGCGACCAACGTACAACTTCTGACCACGGAACTCTGAGTCGTTGAGAGCCTCGACGGCAGCGGCGGCATCCTCGTGCTTCACGAAATTGACGAATCCAAAACCGCGGCTCTTGCCAGACTCGTCGTGTGCGAGTGAAGCAGAGGTGATCTGACCATACTTCTCGAAGAGCTCGCGGAACTCATCATCGGTGACTTCTTGCTCAACATTCTTGACGTAGATGTTGGTGTAGTTAGCCTTCATCTCCTCAAACTTGCTCATGCGGTCCTTCTTTGGAATGTGGTGTCCAACGAAGACTTTCTTCTCGTTCAAAAGCATACCGTTGACATGCTTGATGGCGTTTGTAGCGGCTTCGGCGGTCTCGTAGTGAACGAATCCGTAGCCCTTTGAGTTACCAAGCTCGTCCTGGGCGACTTTGCAGCTCAGGATGTTACCGAAAGCGGCAAATGTGTCGTGAAGAGCCTTGTTGTCGATTGCGACATCCAAGTTCTTGATGAAGACGTTACCCTGGCCCGTCTTGCGAAGAGCGGGGTCACGCTGAGACCACATGATACGACAAGGCTTGCCTTTGATGACGGTGTAGTTCAGCTCCTCAAGAGCTTTCTCGCCATCCTCAGAGCTGTTGTAGTTAACATATGCGTAACCGAGAGAGCGACGAGTGACGGCGTCACGACAAACACGAATAGAGGCGACCTGGCCGATGGAAGAGAAAAGCTCGAAGAGCATGGCTTCGGTGACTGAGGGGTCAAGTTCACCGACGTAGAGCGAAGCGGAATTTTGATGCGCAGCGGGGGCGGCAGAGGTAGGGGTAGCAATATCGCCGGCTTGCTGAGCACCAACGTTGGTGTTGATGGTGGTGCCGTTGGCAGCCTCATCGTGGGCGGGCGAAGTGGCGTTGGCGACTTCGGCGGACATTTTGATATATTCTAACACTCGGCTCAGCTTCGTTTCTTTGAGAAGTGCTCTGCTCGACTTTGGGGGGAGCGCCGCAGCCATGGTGAGAATTTGGGAACTTACCGTGTGATTGAAAGTTTGGAGGTGGGATGTTCAACAGTGTAAGGTGGATGCAGAACGAGCCAGAAACAGAGCTATGGGCTGCTTCTTGTTGCGCGTAGGCTGGGGGAAATTGAAGGAGGACGTGTCGAGGCAAGCGACTGGGTTTGAGGAAGGCTTGTCGTGGGCGTGGGTCGTCGGCGAGACGTCAACTGGGGTTTTTGTGATTTTTTTACGTTTTTTTGTGGGGAGTTTTTTGGAATGCGAAAGGGGGGAAGGGAACAGAGAGAGTACTCCTGGGGAGAGCTCGCTCTTGGATCGATGTCTGGAGTGTGGTGGTGGTTGGAGAGTGAAGGAACAGCTTCAGAGGCGGCCACAAAGGGAATTTTTTTGTGATCGCCTGAGTCGCCACGTGACCCGCCGCCCAGAGCCACCCGCCCAGAGCCACTGCGACCAACCAAGGCTCACCTGGGCAAGCGAGCGAGGTGCGACTGTGCCTTGGTGCAGCATCGTCACACGCCGCGGCAACGGTGAACAGCGGGGGGCAGGCAACACAGCAGCCACAGCACATTCACCCTCATCGACGTCGAGGAAATGGAGATGCATCGCTATGCCGGAGAAGTCGCACTCCTACTTGAATTTTATTCTACATCCAGCAGCTGCAAAGAAGCACTCGGGTAGGCAGTAGCCAGGCAGACAGGCAGGTTCGTTTCCTGCAGGACGGCTTTTTCACATGCATGCATCCACCCAGGTAGAATATCCGCACGCACGCACGCACGCACGAACCCACCAACACCAACATCTCAATATTCAGAAATGCAAAAATTCAACCAAATTTTCCTTTCACATTGCGACCAATGATATTTCCTACATCATGAAATCATGACGGAAATTTTTGCACAACCCCTAAAAATAAATGGTATTCCCATGGCAGTGTGCCGTCTCTGAACCGTGAATCTAAACCACACCTAGATATATGATGATGCAATGGCACAACAACAGCCCAACAGGAAAAATACAGGAATAACGGGTGCGCGAAACGGGGCAATCATTAAGAATGGGTATCGAACAGAACGAAGCAGAAATTCATCATTCTTGGAGACTCTCGTCCCATCCCCCATGCTCCACCAAGAACATCTCAACTCGTGATTTGCAGTCTTCCAGTCCCCTTCCAAGTGCCTCATCCCACTGGCCTTCTACCAGCCCAACCTTCTCCTTCAGGTCTTCTGTCAGCCTTGCTTCCTCGTCTTGCCTGATCGCTTTCATTTCTCTATCGACGCTCACAAAGTCCTCCCCAGCCATGTATCTCTGTGTCTCCAGCAATTTTGACCCGGCCGTCATGACAGCTGTCTTAACTTCATGTAGCAGACACAGGAGATTCGTCTGACTTTCGATAAACTGGTATGCCGAGCGTCCTGCGTGTGCCAAGAGCGAGTAGAGGTACTGCAGTGGAAATTCGTAGTATGCGGGATTTTCCTCGTATTCTGCCGGCGGAATCAAAATATCAAACCCTTCAAGGTCCATCGGGATCTTCTGCACAACTGCAAGTAATCCGGGTGCAATGTCCCAGAACGCCGACAGCTGAATTTCAACGCCTCGAGTCACGTTCCGTTCGATGATGTTCAAGATATCTTCATAGCGTTTCAAAATCTCCTTTTCAAAAACGACTTTTCGGTCCTGTGCATCGCGGCGGAAGAAGGCCTCCGCTTCTTTGACTTTCTCTTCGTTGCCAGCTTGGATGTAAGGCGTGAGGATGATGCGTTTATAGCGGTCATTTCGCTCATTTTCAAGCTCGAACATCTCCCGGTGCAATTGTTCGCGAGCCTCAAACAGCCATTTCAGTAATGTTAATTTCTCCAAGAGTTCGGGCTGCTCATCGCCTTCTTCCTGCGTTTGATTCGGATTTGACTCTTGCGCGTCATTGAACAGATTCCCTCGTATGTGCTCAATACTTGCCGTGGCCTTGGTTATGCGTTCGGAGAAGAGAGCGTGGAGTGGATTAGCAACTTCATTTTGAAAAATGTCAAACTCCTTTTGTACTATATCTTGACTGCGTTTATTTTCGCGAGTTTCGAAATCTGCCTCGACCTTCGCAGCATCTGCGTACGACATGAGGCCGTTTTGTACGTTTTCTTGGATGTTATATCGAAGCTGTGTACGCCTCTCCGACGCTGTATTACGTTCTTGCTCTCGTTGTGTATCTATTTTGCTCAAGTAGTTGTTCTTGATTGCAGTGGCATGCTCTAGATCTTGCATCGCGCGTAAGTTCATTCTAATGGAAGCGAGATCGGGATGATTGTTGTTCACGGCTGGATGGTGTCGAGGATATGGGGGCGGGAGGGTTACTAATCTTGAGACGTCTAACTTGTATGGGTCAGGGGTCGCGGGCGCCGAACTCTGGTAGATCTGGAATGAGCGCTCAGAAGCAGAGAGTTCTTGATCGTGGAACCCAGTCTTTTCAGGTGGGTACTCATTTGGTCCGTATGAATAGTTGCTTGGTCCCGAGGTATAGGCTGGAGAGTCCTCAGCTTCCCACTGAAGGTTTTCTCGAGCTTCTTTGGGCAGGCTCATATACTTCGATTCTCTCTTGCTGCGCTCTAGTCTCTTGCCGCCTCTTCCAGAAGACGCACCAGAAACACTGGCCTCCCACCAGCGACTCGCCGATCTTCCACGGGAATCTTCTTCATCTGGGACTGTGCTAACGGCCATACTAGGTATAGGAGAAAGGCAAGGTTGGAAGCTATTCCATGTCTGATCGCGGCCGTGGCCCTGGCTGGCTGCACTGGACGGTGAATTCGGTTCGGTATGCGGAGTATAATTGGCCACAGAAGACGCAGGACTTGCAGCAGATGTAGGTACTGAGTTGAAGCGAGTATCAGGAGATTCTCCTACAGTCGACGCCTGCGACCTTCGGCCACTGGCTGGAGTTATGGAAGGAACATTCGGTGTTATTGATCTCCGTGCAGCATTGCCATAAGAACGCCACAAGTCCCGTGTGAGGTCCAGGATATCGCCTGCCATTGAATCAAAAGCGGCCGAATACCTATCTCGTCGAAGTCTAGACTCGTTCACGATAAATTCCGCGAATAGCTCTAATCTTTCTTGATCGGTTTGCGCAGCTGTTTCCTTCTCCACGAATGCTCGATGACGCTCAATAGAGGATTGGGCAAACGATTCTTGGGTGTTTGGCTTGGGCGTTTTTATCGATAGACCTGCTGATGGCGGACGTGCAGGCGATAGTGGAGGTTGCATAGAGGCGGATTCGTGGTTGGGAGTGTGCAAAATGTGGGAAATGGGTCTGCTTGTGTTCTGCGACGCTGGTGACAGGCTTGAACACTGGCCCTCTGCTAGATGATGTGGAGGCGGAGTTGGAAGCGCCTTGGTAGGTACAGTAGAGGGTCCTTTCTGGAAAGGGCTCCGCTCATACCGATCGTTACCGGGAGAAAATGGAGGGGTTGGCGCAAACGTCTCAGGGGACATAATCCTTCTAGCAGGGTCCACTCTCGGAGTAGAACTTGACGAGCCTGGATCTTGTAGGTCCTCAAGAGACTTGTGGACACCTGATAAGATTTGCGAGTCCCTTGGAGAATGGAAGTCTTTAGAACTTCGTGGAGTTCCCTTGGTGGCCCCTCTCCTTCGGCTCAAATAACTATCAGCTGTCGTTTCTGACAGCACCAAGTTTGCAGGCTTCGCGGATTCCATATCTTGAGCCCAAGGGTTGTTGTTCGGTTCAACGGCGCTATAGGCACCATTAGCTCGTTCACGCGCAGCGCGACTTTCGCTCCTCCGCTCGCGAATGCCTCTAGCACTCGGATCACGTTTTGCAGGAGTGCGGCTGAGAGTACCAGTGGAGTTCGGATGAGCGGAATGTACAGACTGTACCGTTGATGCAGTAGGGCCAGATGAATTCGATGCCGATTCATTCTCAGTTAGCTGAACTGGCTGGCTTCTTGAACCAGAATTATGGCTAGTTGTATCGATATATAAGCCGCGTGCTGCAGGAGACCTCGACCTTGCCCGAGCATCTTCGTCCTGCCACCCTATCGGTGTAGGTGGAATGGGTGCTAAACTTGTGCCTTGTTGTGGAGGTCTTCTAGTTGGAGGTGCAGGCAAACGTCCTTCCCCGCGAGAGAATGAATCCGGAGTACGACTCATGCTCTGGGACCTTGATGAACTTGGAGGTGGTGGTCCTGGAGGTGGAGGAGGTAAGGGCATTCCGGGTCCCCAGCTACCTTGAGCGGGACTAGGCGACTGTTCGATCGGAGTGCGTGAACTCCCCCCCGTAATGCCAATGCCGCCCGTCGAGGCAGCTCTACGAGAAGCTGGGGCTCTCGCAGGGGATTCCGGACTCCATCGGCGATCTGGTGCAACATTTGGTAGGTATCTTTTGGTAATGTCAGTGTTGAAAATCTCAGTTTTAAATAGAGACTCACTGTTGGGACCCCCGAGGGACTGGGGAAGCATTCACCGGGGTCCGCGATAGTGCCTCTGAGGTATTTTGCCGTAAAGATTCGATGGCACTGGGACCAGAGGTCTGGTCAGATGTACGGTTTCTCGATGTCAAACTGGAGAAGCTGAATTTGGAATGTAATTTGTCCGTCCTAGAACGTGACACAGACCGATCTCGAGTATTTTGTGGCGGGGGAGGCGGAAAAGCCGCAGAAGGTGTAGCGCTCGTCGCGCTTGCAGGCATGTTCATTGATGTAGGCCGGTTATAGTCATACCCAGAAGCCGACCTTTGCGGTACTAAGTGATTATAATCGGATGGCGCTGGGCTGTTCGAACTGTTTGGAGGCGACTGGTATGCGCTGCTTGGTGCATGGGGAGAAGTGCCCACGACTTGGGACATGCTCTGCCCAGGTGCGGGTGAATATGGTGGAGGAGGAGAAGGCATCGCAGCTAGCTTCAATTAGTAATGGTTTTCACGACGAGATGGCCATAGTATTGGGATAATAGGAAGCCTTTGGAGATGCTCCGTCTGAAAATATGAAAGAGTTGTATAGCCAAGGAAATATGAGACATTGAAGTTTTTGACGCAAGAAACTTGCTATTACCCTCCATTCCAGTGAGTTCTCGCGCCCTATGTGACGCCGTGGGCGTTTGGGTAGTTGAATGAGGCATGTATGCTCCCCCAACGGGCCCATTGCGACCCCATTGCTGCGGATTGTACGCCGACACCATCGGCGAGGCTCCCCTCATGGTCATTGGGGTTGATATGGGCGAAGGAGCGTAGGGTGATGGAGAGGAAGCATATGGCGAGAAGGATAGGCTTAAGGATGTCGCCGAGGCGGGTGTCTGCGAATGTAGGTACGCTCCTTGCTGTGGGGACAGAGCGGTGGTGATAATTGGAGGTTGCACGGCGATGCGCCTTAAGGGAGAGGTTTGCCCTCCTCCCACTCGAAGAGAAGATGTCGATGCGGGTGGGGGAGGAGGAGGCGGCGGAAGGGGATTTGCATGTTCAGACGCCATATTCAAAGGCCTGCGCGGCGGAAAGGCTTTGAGCGAAAGCCTTCAGCGGCTCCTGCGACTGGTTGCGGTGGATCCAATCCGTGTGGGAGAGCGATCGTTTGAGGAGGACTGCAGACTAGAGGTGTTGGTCACTCGGCGTGAAGGGCCACCAAAACAAGCACAATGGCGAGCAGCTCTCGCGATCCCGGCATGCTGTGTCCTGGTAAGAGGGATCCCCTTGTGGGCACACGCTTGTCGTGAAGGAGTGAATGCCGTAGAATTGCTTTCCATTCGCTCCAGCCCCAGGCCGTGGCAGGACGGAGGGGTCGAGAAACGGGTCTCCCTGCTGAGGGCTAGCACGGAAAGGCATGGCCTCCAGATTCAGCGCTCAAGCGAGGCTTGGGGATACGGGCGTCGGCGAATAGGCGCCCGCAGCGACGGTTGCATGAAGGAAAAGAGGCTGGGATGAGCTGCAGTGACCTGATCACCACGGCGGCTAACGGCGACCAGGGATGGGTTGAGTCTTGACCCCAAGGCCGTGCGGGAACACTGCGCGACGAGCCACCATCCAGCGGGTTTAATATGTGAACAATATAATCACCCTCGCCCAAAATCTCCGAATCGTGGTCCGATACTGCCTCGCCCAGCCCGTCACAAACAGCAGGCTTGAATACATATTGCCCAGGTTTCTGGCAGAAATCTGAATCTGGGGCGAGGGGACGGTTAAGGGTTCCCTCCCCTCCCGCACCTCTCGCGGATTCCTCGGCCCCTCAGAAGCCAATGTATAAATATAGCAGTCCTATTTCTAGAAGAGGTTTCGTGTTTGGTCGCCTTTCTGAGTCTGGCACACAAGGCCTCTCATCTTAGGACAGGATCCGATATGCGTTAGCTGTACTAGATCGCTGATGATAATCCACTGAAGAACCATCTGTCACACTTCCTGAAGGAACACCACTTTCAGCCACCAACACATCCAACGTCGATGCAGCTTGCCGTCGTGTTGCGATAATATCCTCTCCCCACGCGACGCGTTCCGGAAGCATATGTGTGTTTGGGCAGGGGTGCTCGCTTCAACGACATGCTGCCTCGTCCGCCTACCGGATCTCGTCTGTGACAATATATGTGTTGTTGCCTCTTAACAATTGGTAAATTGATTCCTAGGTATAATGAAGAGTACCTAAAGTGGTAAAGTACATATGAGAAACCTTTTCCCGCATAAGATCGACATTCCCGCTAGCTTCATGATATTGCGTGCAGACGATTATTCATATCTCTATTTTGCGTGCTTCTTGTGCACGTCGATAACTTTTTGAACCTAAAAGTAGACATAATTAGCACATCTTCATTTACTCCACACTACGTATGGGGGCAGCCTTACCTCTTGTTCAGACCCCAAGAAAATTCCAGACCGGTCATGGATATGCTCGGGAACCACCTCCAACATCCGATCCATTTTACTGTTAACGGCTAAACCGCCAGCTAAGTTTATCGTTAGCGCCAATTCTCGCAACCCGTTTTGTTTCAAACATACCATTCTCGAAGACCATGGCCATGGGGGCGCACTCGTACAGGATCCTCAGCTTCCCCTTAGGACTCTTCTTATCTGCTGGGTAGGCGAAAATGCCTCCATATAGAAGAGTTCGGTAAGCGTCCGCAACCATGGATCCGATGTATCGCGCACTGTATGGCTTGCCTCCCTCACCCGGGTACTTGAGAGCATTAATATACTCCTTGACCGGCTCCTCCCAGTATAGACTGTTTCCCTCGTTCACCGAGTAGATCGCGCGCTGCTTGGGGATCCTCATATCCGGGTGCGTCAAAATAAACTCGCCGTAAGACGTGTCAAGAGTGAAACCGTTGACATTCCCGCCCTTCATGGTAATGACCAGCTGTGCCGATGCACCATACATGGTGAAACCACTCGCAACCATTTCAGTTCCTGGCTTCAGCAAGTCTTCCTTGGTGCCCTTTGCTCCTTCTTCAAGCTTGTAGATGGCAAAAATGGTACCAACGGAGACACCAGCATCCAAGTTTGACGAGCCGTCGATAGGGTCGCATGCCACGGCATACCGTGCCTCCGGCCATTCGTCAAAAGCGATTGCCTCCTCCTCCTCTTCAGAGACCAATATCCTGACCCTACCGCAACTTCTCATAGCACTGATGAAGAGGTCGTTGCCAATAACGTCAAGCTTCTTCTGGTCATCACCGGTGGTATTCGAGGATCCAGCAAGGCCAGTCAACTACGTTCAAACTATCAGCGCAAATAACACGGAATTGGTTCGGAATAGCACTCACGTTGATCAGAGTCGCTCTCCGGATGTAGTACGAGATACTCTTGAAAGCGAATTGCAGAGCGTGGCATAGCAACCTGAAAGGATGTTAGGTCAGTTACATACGCCAACGAATCGTTGCCAGACTCACGTAAAGTCACCAGTCGCCTCCTTGTGTTTTGCTTGCTCTTCGGTGAGGAACCTTGTGAGCGTTATGATTTCAGTGTTGATGCGCTCCGCTCCTACGGCGCCTGGTTCATTGGTGGTTTGAGACATTGTAGTATGGAGTATAAGAAGAGTTCTTCAAGGGATGAAACTGCGAATTGAACGGGCAGTGTAGTATGGAGGAATCGCAGGGTAAGGAGCTCAGGTATGGATGGCTAGAATCGGGCGCGCGGAGGAAAGGGGCGGTATTTGTTTGAGAGGTTAGTTTGGTTGGATAACTTCGTCCTCGGCAACGGGGTAATTGGGGGCACGAGCGGTGGGAATCGGGAGAAATTGAGAAAAGGCAGTAAGGGGCAGTAGTGAGGGCATTGATATATGGGCGGAGAAGTTTTCTCCATGGCCATGGCTAGCGCTGCCCTGCCATGGCTTTGTTTGTGCTTGTGAAGATGACGATAATGTGGGATTGATGCGGGGCGCGATTTCCCCGGGACGCGTTGGCCCCGAGTTCTTCCGCCGTGCTTTATGACGGTTAGGCCGCGGATTTTATGGGTACTGTGATAGATACTGATGGGGCAAAAGCTTCATTATGATGAGAGCAGCACTGTTAGTTCAGAGATAGGAATGGTGTTGAGAAGAGTGGATTTGGGCATTGGGTGTTATACGGCAATGTGACCAGCAATGCTTGAAGACATGCCCAAGCCAGCCATCTCAAAGCAATCATGGAACAACATGGCAATCAACAAATGCTAGAAGACTAGAAAAATTCTGATGCATGTTGCAGAGCCACGATACTCGATCGGAACTTGGGGCTGAGACATCACGATGGGATTGATGGTGGTGGGAGGGCATGGGCAGGAGGAAGCCGAGCAGAGAGGAGCTATGTACCTAGGTGGTGGGGAAGGAATGCTGCCGAAGTGGGATGAAATCGATGATGCAGGTCAGCTGCCGAGGAGCCATGAGCGAGGTTAGCATCGGTGCGTGGCCCGGTTACTAAGCAATTCAAGCCCTGACCAACGGCCGCTAGGCCAATGAATTTTCCGCACAACAAATCTTTCCGCAAACTTCACAGCTTCTTCTGCAGCTTCACAGCTTCACAGCTTCACAGCTCTACCTCCCCAACCACTTCCACCATGTCCTACTCTCATCTAGCTCTTCCATGAGCCCCAGCATCCACAGTGCCCATATGAATGGTTGCCATCATGTTCGCATACGCTTGAACCTTCGGCTCATGCAAATGGGTTGAATTTTTCCCGTCGGCAGTGTGAGTAGCTAGGAACCCGACCAAAGGTAAGCAAGCTCTCTTCAACAATAGCCCACCCTTTCCATGATGAACCAAAAGCGCATTTTACAAACTAGAGTCTTTGACCTCAAGGGGAATGAAACTTAAGCTTTGCACGTCAGTCTGATGAAGACCATCCGCGTCACACCTAGAATCAGTCCGATCTTAGCATTCAGTCGACTAATACGGCTTTAGGTTCCTTATTTCTTCCTCCAATTAGCCTGAGAGATGGCATAATGTGAGACCAACCCTCTTGCTTTCTCTCCAAAGATTCCAATGATGAACATTCGTGCTTTGCACGCTGGAAATTACCGACCGAGATCTTCGGATCGTTGGCGATAAAAATTGGCTGTTTTCTGATTCGACATGAACCCTGTTATGTTCTGGATGTACTGTCGAGTAATTCGTGCTGACTTTCATCGACGCAGTTGGAAGCGCGCACCAGTCTGGACCCTGGCACTACGGTATGGTACGATTTCTTCTTTCTATAGGCACAATGATCATTATATGATGAATGGCACTGGGCTCCGAAAGTTTATGAAGGACACGCCCTATTGCGGCAGGCCTAGAAAACCTCGCCCACTGATTTTACCCTTCCACATCATTCAATCCGATGTAACATTCTCAACAAGAATGAGGCTAACAGCCACCAGTACGCGATGTTGTGTTCGCCGTTGGCTTGGCATCCACCGCGAGGTGACCTCAACACAGATGCCGCCATAGGTACCTGCACCTATCAAATACGATATGGTGATTGTGCTGGTCGGACTCAGTCCACCAAGCTGCGCCTCGCCGCGTCACCCTGTCGGTAAGTCACACATCTCTTTACACTACTTCTTACAATATGATGATTCCTAGATGACGAGTCTTATTCGGGATTCCCGATGCAGACAACCTTCTTTTTTTCCATTCATGCAATACTGAACACATGCATCAATCCAATGCTTTGACAGACGTCTCATTGGAGCTATAGCTGACAATTATGCCCAGAGAGTACACAGCCTATCCCAATCAAAAGTCCTCCTTTGATGCAACTATGAGGTATGTATACTATGCAACTTTCTTTCCTCCCATACCGCATTCAGTGATGATTTGACACAATTTTTGACAAGCATATGTCCAAGCGATCTACCGCTAAGACGAGCATCGTCTGGACTGACTTCGAACATCATATTATATGAAACTGTGGCTTCAGTTTGTGAATGGTTACGCTAATTAACTTGTTTTCACCAGGCTACTCAACACTCCGTTACACAATCACCGCACCTCTGTCAAACCAAGTGGTATGTACTTTCTTTCATTTCACCCATGCATTGCTTCACAGGATGAACTTTTTTTTTTTAATCACGACGGTCTTCCGAGCTACAAGTTAGCAGTGGTGATAACGCCGGTGACACGGCAGAGTCTGAATAGTGCTTGCACTTGATATTTTTGTCTCTTGCATTGGTCTTCAAGAATCATGCTGACAATATTAGACTACAGGTCTGGTAAAGGCTGTGGGAGGTGGCAATGAGTGAAGGAAGACATAGATATGATTGCATTTACGTCAAAATCAGTACTAGATACCAATGAATCGATTCCAATCCATCAATTACGCCCCGTGTATTCCGTGGATCTCATGTTCCTCAAGGATTATGCCTTCTCTTTCCGATGTCATGCTTCCAAGCCGCGTCACCTGGACCTCGCCGTCGCACGAAATCTTCCTCGTTCGTCCTGCATCAGATCGAGGAGATTGAATCCGATCAGTACTAAAAGATTTCGTCAGTGGGATGTTGATTGATCCAGGTGTTTTATGTCGTAATTGTACTTACCAGACCGATGGTGATATCTCCCTTGATTCTGGCTTGCAAGTTGATATCGGCCTCAAGATCAAGCTTGATACCGATGAGCAAAGCAGAATCCTTGGGCTTGCCGTTGTCGTCAACTGGACCCTTCACAAGGGAACCTGCCGAGGGATTAATAAATGGCGCACGGTGTCGTCTTTGATGCTGCGGAATGCTTACCGACTGGCTGGTTGTGGAGGCCCAATTGGCTTGATTGGGTGGATGTACCAACAGGTCCAAGGGCTCTGCGGCCGCCAGAGGCTTGACCGTCATCGCTGTCGGACATGTATGCGCCGCCGGATGGTCTAGTGGTGGGAGAACTGTTGCTGCGTTAGTCATCAAGAGAAGGAAGAATCGGGAGATAACCATACACGGTAGTGGCCATTTTGGATGTTGGTTGGTTTGGAAAGTGGTTGTCCGGTTTGTTGGATTGTAGTTGTGGTGGTGGTGATTGATTTTGGTGGATGGATGAGTTGCTTGCTGATGTTCTCTCTGGTAGGCGTTCAAGAGCTTCCTTTATACTTCTACAACCCTATTACTTCCTCGCAGCTGCCGACATTTTCTTGTTGAGGTAGCACGACATTAGAGCGCATAACATGGGATGAGAATCTTTCGATGGACGCCTCTTCGAGGACGGACGGAAGGAAGGCTCGTTTGGCTCCAAACCCGCGTTGCTTCAAAATGCGTTTCCAATGGCCAAAAATGACCAGAAATGGAGATTTGATGGCACGACGAGCAGATCTCAGGGTCCGGACAGGTACGCCGACTATCAAGATCTGAAGGATGCGGTTAAGCATATTGATAGTCTGTGGTTAGGAGACCCCTGCGAAACCGAGCATCTGAAACCCATGGGGCTCCACATCTAGATGTTTGAACCACCATCCCCCAGAGCTTTGACGACCGCTCAACTGATCATCACGCGATTTATTGCTCGACTCCCGAGCTAAGCTGCATTCTTTCCGAATCTGTGTGCGTTGTCGAGACGTGGGTGGTGAAAATGTCCCATCCGAGGGGGTTCGACTGTTGTACATCAACGCCACGGGCACGGCGCGGGCACGGCGCGGGCCGGCAAGACCACTGTTACACTGGAATCCGGGTCGCCGTGGGCGGTTGGGAGCTCCAGATGGAGAACATTCTGTGGCGGCGGCGGGGTCCGGGGACTTGGGTCTGTGGTCTTCTGTGGTCGTCTCGTTGAAGGGGAAACGTTTACTCTGCCAGCGCTGCTCCGACGCCTGCCTGCTTGCCTCATCGCTCGGCCTCAGCTCCACTTCACAACAGACAGCATTGGCGATGAGACAGAGTGCCTTCAGAACGAGTCAGTCTTGCATTGTTCTCTGAAGACTCGAGATCCTTAAGGCCGCCGCGCGTTTCAAGTCAATCCCTACCTACTCACCGCGCAGATACAAACCTGGCCTGGGGCACTGGTCACAGCACTTGGATAACCGGCGTGCACAACCATAATGGTATTGTCAATTCTCATCGCCCTTATTTCAGCACCAGCCTTACTGGGTTCGCAGGAGGCCATACGGGATGGGCAGCTCAAAGCAAAGGTAGGCCGACTCGACCACCATTCAGCGCCTGTGAGATTACAACTAATGGAAACATCAGAGAGAGGAGCATCGTGCCCGCCGTTGCAACCTCGTTGCATCTTGCGTCAAATCTTCTGTACGAAGCCGAGAGCTCAATGGCAGACCAATTGTTCTCAGAAAGGGCAAGGTAATCATCCCCATCGCTGTTGAAGAGCAATGCCTGTTAATCCGCTCAACCAG
Organism: Rhytidhysteron rufulum CBS 306.38; assembly: GCA_000467735.1. Taxonomy (NCBI): domain Eukaryota; kingdom Fungi; phylum Ascomycota; class Dothideomycetes; order Hysteriales; family Hysteriaceae; genus Rhytidhysteron; species Rhytidhysteron rufulum. The sequence goes on from AJFL01003034.1 coordinate 22,336, forward strand.
ATATACATCGATACCGGCACCACTCTCGGCGAGCAATTTGGACACCAGTATGCTGGCTATTTTCTCCCATACCCGGATAGCTCCTACGAAGGTCTCGTCACGACCATCTCTGAAGAAGCTCCCATCATGAACTGGGTCTACATCGACTCAGAGACTTTCGAAGTAAAGTACGGTGTTCGGGCTGACGCACAACCTCATCTCACTGGTCCATTTGACTGTACACGTCAAGACCGACGTCTAACCTTTGAAGGCTGGGAAGGATGGTGTGCAGTGGAAGAGTATCCCACAATTTGGGCATTGTACTTTGATAAAAATGACGACGGCCTAAAAGGAAAGGTTGCAAAGGGTACGAGAATCTTGGAGATTGAGTTGCAGAGGAAGGAGAAGAGATTCAAGAAAGAACCTGACCTAAGAAAGGAGGATCAAAATGCTAGCAGGAATGTCGACACTTCAGGCAGTGTTCCCACAGAAGTAGCACCGGCACCAGAAGCTGAACAAGCTCAACCGAACCAAAATGGAGAAGCACCACCAGCATATACCGAACAAAATGAGGTTAATCACCAACCTGCTCCAGAGATCCCACCTTCACCCCCACAGACACAGACCAGGCCAGACACGACGGACTTTTCTGTCGAATACACACCTAGTACATCTCAAGCACCTACCAATGAAGCGACATCGATCAAGGATGAAGAACCTCAGGTATCTATCGCTTCCGAGCCCCAGGGATCCAATGTCTCCGAAGCCGAAACCAAAGAATCATCAAGACCACCCTCTCCAAAGCATTCGATCCCGGAGTACCCAGTACTTCCACTCAGGACCCCGAGTGGAGCACAGAACAATTCGTCAGCATCCAAGATGATAGATGCATCACACCCACTTTCCCCCAAGCCCATCACTCGGCCCTTCACCGCCAACGCGGCTCTTGGAGACTGCATGACGACGCAAGGTGATGGCACCAAACACAACACGTTGACATTGCCTCCGGCCACCACACCGATGCCATTGACGCCACCAGGCATACGGCTGCTTCAAGAACAAGCCAGTGAGATGAACATGGCGGATAAAGAGAAGCAGGAAGACGAGACCACCAGGTCGCGTAGTGCGTCATCTCCCTTTTCACGAAGTATCAGCATGCGCGAGACCCAGGGGAGTGGGCAGAGTAAGACACCAGAGAAGATAGCATCAGCGCCGTTACACAGGAGATCTCACACGATTGGGGTTCCACCAATTAGGAAGATGCTTTCTAAGGCGAGGCGTTTGGCTGTGGAGAAGAAATAAGCCACGATGGATTGGATTCTGGGTTTGATTGTTGTTGGGCATCATGGCATGAATTTTTTCAGAGAAGAAAGGATGTTTTTTAGCAATGCTTTTTTAATTACCCACTCGCTTTTCTTTATTTGTTTGGTTTTTTGGGTCAATTTGACACGTGGCTGTCGTTCTTAATTTCAGCTGGTAATGGGCCGTAAAAGAATAATCGGGATAAAGGAGAGGGAGCATTGGAATGGGAGTATTATATGATCTATGAATATGTAGTGTTTGAACATAACGTAGAACTTGTTATCCATACACTCCATATTTGCACTCCACATGAAGCAAAGCCAAGTTCCAATATTCTACCGTGCACCCACTCCTATAACGATCACAATTCCAATTCATGTCAATTTCAATTTTCAATTCCCACTTCTAAACAATATTTTTAATTGGATTTTTTTTTAAAAAGAATTAACTCCTCACCGTTTCAGAAAAAAAAAAAAAATCAAATCCCTACCAACACCACACACCCCTACACAAACCCTTACAAAAAGCACAGACCAATCGAACCACCAAGATCTCAACCCCCTCCACCAGATCTGTTACTCCAGGCAGTGGTGGCGGCAGTATGCACCGTAGGTATGCACAGTAAGTACTCCAGGCACACACACGCACACGCACGGGTACACCGACAATCTCTAAGTACCCCAGCGGGGTCGGCCGAAGACCCTTTTTCCCCTTCTCTCCTCACACCCTTCGTGCACGCCTCCGCATTCCACACACAGCACGCGTTTCACAGGCAAGAGATTGCGTAAAAGAAGTGCAAAGGTACGGTGATTGTGGTGTTATACTCGGGTGATGTCTATGTATGCATGTGTATGTGTGCATGAAGGGGAATCTTTTTAATTTTTTGCTATGGAACGGGGGATTCGGGGGTCTGGACTTTGCTTGAGCCGGTGGGTTACTGGTTTGAGATGGGGTATGGAGGGTGTTTTTGCCTTAGGTGCTTAATAGGGATGGGGGGTGAGTTAGTGTTATGCGGGTTTATGATGCGTGTGGATTTAGGAGGTGTGAAAGAGGTAGATACAGGCTATACAATACTCGGCTTGGCCTGCAAGAATAAAACGGGAGGCTTAAAGCGGGCTTATTATTATTTTTATGAAGACTTCGAACTCCACGTCTCCACAGCACCTCCATACTCCATACATAGTGTCTATATTAGTTATGGAGTAGTACCTAAGTAAAGCAAATGCCTCCAGCCAGACAGGCACCGCGTACTTAGTAGTGAGTGGGTAAACTAACTCTTTACTAAATCATTGAAGCATTAGAATCAGAGAGCCCTGGAGAGAAAGACAAACAAGCCACCGGATTATTGACGTAAGATGCACCGCCGGCGGACCGCTAGTTACCTGTGATTAACCCCATGCCAACCCATCCCATCCCCCCACCCCACGAAAGACCCAGGGACCTCGGAACCCACCGAGAGAAGCCCGAGGTCTGTTAGTCGCGTTTAGTAGTCGACGGAGGGTAAGGGTAAGGGTAGGCAGACAGGCACAGGGCAGACAGGCACGCGCACTCACGCACGCAAGGTAAACAGGAACTTGCTTGCGCGTGTTGATTCAAGGAGTAAGCCGTAGCGCGTGGGATTTTTTATTATGGGGAAATATGATGTATTCACACATGGCCCAGCGGGGCCGAGTTGATTGATATTTGATGGACATTGCATTGCACGTGAAGACGTATCTAGGTAGTGGGGGAGGGGGGCAGGCGTGTACTTTTGATATTGGAGATGGTGATGTCGATCTTGGGGTTGGGAAGGGGTGTACGTTGTAGGTACCTAGGTACTTGCTATCTTGTGCCAATAAACGAACGACATGGTACTTAGGTATTGGTGGAACACTACTGAGTGAGTGAGCTTCACCCGCTTCTAACCGTTGATACGATGGATTTGTGAGATACGGATCTAGGTTTATAGAGGCGTTTTTTTTTTGGGTTGCTGAGCGAGGGTTACGGGCTTTCCAAGGTTGATAGCTCGGGGGAAAGGAAGGAGGGAAAGAGGGCTATCGTTCGTGTTTGTTTTTGCGTGCGTGCGCGATGATGGGTAGACTTGGCCTCTAGAGGTAAGATAGTGGGGGATCCTAATTTTATTCGTCGTGGGGAAGGAGAAGCAGAAGAAGTCTCCAAGGAAGCATTAGAAATATCGAGGACGGAAAGGAAAGGAAAGGAAAGTGATTCCATAGCTCTATCTACAACTACACCTTTGATATCGAAAACCTGGGCAAGCACTGAGCAATAGTGTCCCAAAGAACACCAATGAATAGTTTAAGAGTGATAGACAAAAAAACAATAGAGCAGCTGATCCCCATCAACCTCCGATTCGGGGAAATAATCCTCACTCACAATTGCAAATCCAAATTTTTCGGCGCTTAAGCTTGGTAATCCCATCTCATATGCGGCGTCGCTGGAACCATTCCAAAAACTCCCCACGCATGTGACTCAAAACGCCTCGTTGCTTTTCTTTCCTTTCCTTTTCTCTTCTGACGGCTTCTAGATGGAGCCGAGCCGACAGAGGCGAAAATCTTAAATGGCTTACCCTATACAGCTTACCCTAGGTCTGTATGTATGTACCTAACCACCTAACCTACTTGCCTACGTGCATAATACATACGCTCGGGTTTCGGGGCTAAGGGATGGGTGGATGGATGGATGGCGGCGGATCGTTGGTGGGTTGGTTGGTCCCCCCCAAAGTTGGTTTTTACGAATTACGAAGTGCATGTGCATGGATGGATGATAATCGTCGTCACGGTATGTGTGTATGTATGTATGGACGCTAAGCTAAGCAAATCACACAATACCCATCACCGGTTGTGAATGTACGTGCATCTGGGGTACTTATATATCTTCTATCCCTCTCCGCCTTTCACTCCAACCCCACGAAACATTCAATCTCCTCAATTTCCTCTTTGCTTTTCTGCTTTTCGACAAGGACAATACTTTCTTCAGGATATCTCCATCTAACCTCGAGGTTTATTTATCTACCTACCTACCTATCTATATATATACACAACACATCACAGCACATCACAATGGCCTTCCTCGCTCTCAACCCCGTCGCCTCCAAGCGCGCCTCAGTCTCAAAACCCCAAGGCAACGCTCCTCGGAGATTCTTCCTAGGCAGCTCCGAACCTACCGGTCATGGCTTCCCCAGGGTTCCTCTTAAGGGTCCTCTTCCGCTTATCACACCCGTGAACACGCAACCACCTTCATTGGGTGCGATTGCTGAGGAGGAGTAAACTTATCCCACGCTCTAAATCTCATTCACATATTCAAGGTTAGTATTCTTAATTAAGTGAATCTTCGGGATTTGTTTTTAACTAATTTGCTTAGTTCGATTCATGAGTCTCGCGTCGGGAATTTGAAGCCTCGTGTACGAGCGACACGACTGTCTTCTCGATGCTCTATTTGACCTGGGATACCTACCAGTGTCGTTCTTTTGAGGGCTGAGCGCTTCAACCTTTGGAGCTTGGTCATTGGTTATCTGTCATGGGTTTTGGCGTTTGATGAGCGAGCATATATTGCTATGGTATTTTGATATCCACAATGAATAAAAAAAGTATTGTCCTTGTTTATCATTCTACTACATCTATATCTATCCATGCATGTGTGATTCAATTAAGCTACGTTAGCTTATGCCTTGTAGTCTTGTAGTCTTGTAGTCTTGTGAAATGGTCCGGAGATTCCTGCTTGTCCCGGAGACGCTTACTTGGCTCGAGGAAAGCCATCGGACTTCACGCCTAAGGGCTATGTCTATAGGGAGATTCACGCGTAACCCGAGGAATTCTTGGACTATGATATGGGTATTTCCTCCCGTCACTAGACTTCTTGTGCTTGTAGGAGGCGTTATAAGAAAACCTAGCGCAGGTAGTAGCTTGATGGGAGTCTCCTGCCAAAACAAAGCAAGTAGTACAAGTAGGAATCTCCGGATCATTTACCTGTAGTGAGTGTCTCGGAAGATGTCGCCAAAGCTAGTACGGACGTAGGACGGAAAGTAACACAGAATATAGGTATGTGAGAAGCATTTATTTCTGTGTCTCGAACCATGACGCAATGGCCCATACCCCAGCACAGCCTAACAGGGCTGCAGCTCCAGCAAGCTTCTTCTGCCAGGAAGATTCCGCGTTTACCCGTTGAGCGCCCTCCTGTTTCTTCCGCAATGCGGAGCTGTGAACGGTAACTCTAGCATCTTCCTCTTGTGAGAGTGTGACAAGAGATTCGTTATGTCGTCGCCTTGCTTCGTTGATCATCCTCTCAATTGCCTTGAGATCTTCCTCCCATTGTGTATCATTCTTCGAAACACCCCCCTCAACCTCGACATTCTGTACATTTCCAAAGAAGTCCATTACAAGCCTTGACCTCGCGGCCTGTTCTTCTCCACGGAAGAGATCGTATCTAATGCCCGGGTGAGAGTGGATTTTCTCCTCGTCATAACTATCAAATAAATCTCCCAAGGTGAGTTTGCTTGTAGGTTCTCGAACTTGCGATTCAAGGAACTCGAGGTTATAGTATGTGTATCGATCGATGACTGCAACACCAACATCGTTGTCTGCATGGTGGGAGTAGGAGGATTGGTCGATCTCCGAGCTGCCGGTTGCGATGATGTTGGGGGAGTAGAATTTAGAGTACATAGTATTGGCTTGGCAGGTGTCGATCATGAAGAGTAGTTCATGGTAGCTATATCAGAAGTTAGTCTCAGATGTTAAAATCATTCATGGAGGGGCAATCCTACCGTTTCTTCTCCCACATCTGCTCAAAAGCATCAGCAAGATCGAATGCGCTGATTTCCTCCGCGTCTTGAAATTTCAAGAATTCGTTTCCTCCGTGTCCAGTCATATACACCAGAATATTACTACGATCATCCGTCAAGAGTCGCTTGCTACGAGGCATGTCCTCTCCCACTCGGTCCGTCAAAAGACGAATAAAGTTCTCCACTGTAACTTCATATCCTCTATAATCAACCTCTATATTGTCTCCATACAGATCCAACGCACGGTCGGCATTATTGTACACGGTTCCTGGAAAGGCATTGCGGGGGTTGCAGGCCATGTCATCCGGTAGCATCAGGATGATTTGCGAGTCGGGGATGCCGAGACGCTTGACGGTACGGTAGAGCGAGAGTACATTTGCAAGGTGGCGGTAGTTGAACCAAAAGCGAGAGGTTGAGACCAGGACGGCCCAGTTGGAGGTGTGTTCGGCGCATACGAAGGGAACGAGCAAGGTGGACAAGAGCAAAACGCTCCGTGCAAGGAAATTCATGGCGGTTGAAATCAAATTGGACGTGGTCGTTCAGCAGAGACGGATCATTGCAGGATAAAAGAACGGCTCTCACAAATCGAAGCAGCGAAAGAAGGGCACTTCGAAAAGGAGGATTGAGAATTGATAATACAGAGGTGTACTGAAACGGGTGTTTGGCTGACCAATCACGACATCACGTGAAATTGGTCCAATTGCCGGGGAAATATTGTTGCGGCATCCCGTCGATAACGTCAGTTTTAGTTGCGGTTTTAGCTCAACCATGCGGAAGCGCATCGGAGGGTTATTGATAAGCAGCACCCGGCGCCATCATGCATCTCTACTTCTCAAGCTTCGCAACGCCTTGACACTGAAGCTTCCGCAAGCCGCTTCTCTCCTCCCAAAGCCTGATGGTCCAACTCCATCATCCTCAATTCCTCCTTCCTCAAGCATAGAATTGCGCAACATGGCCCCGGACCGAGGTGAAAGCAATAGCCGTGTCGAGCCTGAGCAACGCCCATCGAATCCGCCAGCTTGTCGGTCTGATGCGGAAAGATATCTTGCCAGTCGCGCCAGCGAACCTCAGAATTTCACCGTCCGAGGTGTGTTAGTTGGCCTCGCCATAGGCGTAGTGATATGTTTCTCCAACATGTACTTTGGCCTCCAAACGGGCTGGGTCAGTAGCATGGCCATGCCCTCAGCACTCATTGGTTTCGCATATTTCAAGACAGTCGCGCGCTATATCTCGTTTCCGTTCACTCCCGTCGAGAACGTCCTTGTACAATCCGTAGCCGGATCGGTCGGAACGATGCCCTTGGGCTGTGGTTTCGTTGGGGTCATACCTGCATTGAACTTTTTGCTTAAGCCGGAAGAGAATGGCCCAGTGGATATTAGTACGTGGAAACTCGTCATATGGTCACTGGGCATATGCTTCTTTGGAGTGGTATTCGCGGTTCCTTTGCGCAGAGAGGTCATCATCCGTGAGAAACTCAAGTTTCCTAGCGGCACAGCTACAGCTCTTATGATACGTGTATTGCATGGCGATGAGAAGTCCGTGAAACTTGCTACGCACCGTACGAGGGATGAAGATGAAGCTACTACGGAGGAGGAACAGCAAGGCCTGCTCCAATCGGACCCCTCAGGCAATGCGGAAGCAGACCACTCGTCCGTTGCACCTAATGTCGAGCAAACCAACAGTGATGAGATGGGAATGGGCGAATGGAAGGCTAAGATACGTTTACTTATCATTGCTTTCTCAGGCTCTGCATTTTATGTACGAATTTTGTCTGAATTTTGTCTTAACCAATGATCGTTGTTGCTAACCCTTTTACTAGACGCTCGTTTCATACTTCATTCCGCAGCTTCACGATATACCAATCTTAGGCCTCCACCTTGCACACCAATGGATGTGGACGCTGAATCCTTCTCCCGCATATATAGGCCAAGGTATCATCATGGGACCAGCTACTACGCTTCACATGCTCATCGGTGCTGTTGTTGGATGGGGAATACTATCCCCTCTGGCTAAGACTAGAGGTTGGGCTCCAGGACCTGTTGATGATTGGACAGAAGGTAGTAAAGGCTGGATCGTTTGGATAAGCCTTGCAATCATGTTAGCAGACTCGCTCGTCAGTCTTGGGTGGCTAGTACTTCGACCACTGATTGCCTATTCCCGCATATACTTCCCTGTTGCTCGCGACATCATCCGCGAGAATTCGTGGAGAGACATCTTGACACTCAAGATTTCTTCGACGAAAGGGTACGCACAACTAAATGACACCTCAATATCCGACCCTTCCGACCCTGCCACGCACAAAATCCAAAGTCCCTCGGAACCGGAACCGGACGCTCCACCAGCACATCTAATCTCCAATCGAACTACCATCATTGGGCTAATTCTCTCCTTGGGATTGTGTATGGCGGCAGTTCATATATCTTTTCCGTCATTGATTCCTTTCCAACTGACCGTTCTCGCCCTTATTCTCGCACTACTCCTATCCATCATGGGTGTACGTGCCCTCGGTGAAACCGATCTCAACCCAGTGTCCGGCATTTCAAAGTTGACCCAACTTCTCTTCGCGCTTGTGACACCACGTACGGGTCCTAACGCTAAAAACTCTGTGATCATAAACCTTCTCGCCGGTGCCATTTCGGAGTCCGCCGCGCTCCAGGCCGGTGACCTGATGCAGGACCTCAAGACAGGACATTTGGTCGGTGCCGCACCTAATGCGCAATTCTGGGGGCAAATCATCGGGAGTGCTGTTGGCGCGGTCATCTCTGCCGTTGTATACAAGCTATATACGCATGTGTATAAAATTCCGGGTGGCTTGTTCGAGGTACCGACTGGCTACGTGTGGATTTTCACCGCTAGATTGGTCACCGGAAAGGGTTTGCCTCCCAAGGTTGCAGAATGGGCGGGTGGCGCGGCTGTCATTTTTGCGGTCGGGACGGCATTTAGAATTTGGGGTAATGCGAGGAAGAAGAGCGGTTTGGTTGGATGGTGGGTTGATTTTATTCCTGGTGGAATTGCTGTCGCTGTTGGTAAGTGCTACCGTTTGAGCTGTCATTCTGCTAGACTAACAACTTATCCTTCCACGACAGGAATGTACAACACGCCTTCCTTTACCTTAGCTCGTACTGTTGGAGGTCTCATTAATCTTTGGTGGAGGCGATATAAGGGTCGTTCGGAGACACCTATCATCGTATTAGCTAGTGGATTAATTCTGGGCGAGGGGTTGTTCAGTATAGTCAACCTCCTGTTGGCAAGCTTGAAAGTGAAGCATCTGTAAATATGCAAAAGCTCAAGTACATAGAATATCTTGTATATACTGCTGTTTAATGATTTACTTCCCGAATTCTGGTGCAAGTGATCACAACCTATACATAATCAACTATTGAAATAACCCAACGAACAGCTTTCCCGATCCACGATCAAAATCCCATCCATCCACACATCACGAAACCCTCACAAGCCCACCTCAAATCATCCCACCCAAAATCATGATGCAAAAAACAACCCACCCCTCACACAATCCCACCGGGGCACACCGAAACCCTTCACCCTAACCCTTCCCTCCTACAAATAAAACCAAGGTAACACAACCCTCGCCAACCAACACAAACAATAACCCTCACACTCGGCAAGTAGTGGTACCCAGCAATGCACCACCCCTGCATCCTTGCTCCGAAAAAGGTACAGCCTTCTAGGCGCTTCGTAGTTTATTGGTGTGTATTGTGCATTGTACATATATGTATGCATGGAAGCGGAATGACATTTTTTGGTTCTATGGGTTTTTGTGGGATGAGAAAATGGGATTTCCGATGTGCAGTAGTTTCCCCGCTTTTAGACCGGGGGTGAATATGTGATGTGGGGATGTGATTGGGGGTGTTTATGAGGTGTTTATGAGTTGTTTGCTCGAGATTCAATTGTGTGATGAGGAAATATCTTGGGCGATGTTTTTTAGTTGTGGGGAGGTTACTGCCGGGGATTGATCTGGTGATGATGAATGTAATGGTAATGGGGTAGGAGGTATGAGGGGTTACAGAAGGAAGATCTATGACGAGTTGTGTTTTTTCATGATTCCGGGGCGTGCTCTATAACTTCCCCTTTCTACCGAAGGCTGTTTTGCTTGAATCTCAATACAGCAAGTTTCAGTGTTTTGAAGACTGCGTTCTGAGTACAATGGCTACTAAAAACCCTAAACCCATTTTACCTGTTTCAGAGCCCCCGAAAGCGCATGATTGGTATGAGGGTGGTAGGGAGGAGAGTCCTACACGAGGTCATCGTGAATACGCTGAGATGGAAGGGACCAGTGGATTGAATCATTCTGATCAACATCCGGAACTTAGGAATCCGTCTTTGTCGCCTACGAGGACTCATCCGTATGATAGACATGCCCTTGAATCGGTACCGACGGTTCATTCTAGCTCAACGAACGGTTCCCATAAAGAGAAGGCGTCGAGGAGCGTTCGTAATATGCGTACACGACTCGGGTTGCATCCGAGTGCGCCAATCTCTGAGGATCATGATTTGGCGGAACATTCGAATTTGTTGTGGTGCAAGATTCGCGTGGTGATGAGAGAACCTTTTGCGGAGTTTTGGGGCGTTTTTATTATGGTTTTGTTTGGTGATGGGAGTATTGCTCAGGTTTTGTTGAGTACGGGTCAAACGACTGCGCCTGGTGGGTATGGGTATGGTACTTATCAGAGTGTATCTTGGGGGTAAGTCTTATTCAAGAGGTTGTCGTTGAGGGGAGCTAATCGTGAGTAGATGGGGTCTTGGTATAATGCTGGGCATATACGTAGCCGGTGATTCAGGTGCATACCTGGTTCGTATTATTTCTGCCTTGATATTGAAGAAGACGAAGAAGACGAAGAAGACGAAGAAGAAGAAGAAGAAAGAGAAGAAAAGGCTAACGATGTTGGTAGAATCCTGCAGTTACGTTGACGAACTGCCTCTTCCGACGGCTACCATGGCGACGATTCCCTATGTATTTCCTAGCTCAGGTCTTAGGCGCATACTGTGCCGCCGGAGTAGTATATGCGAACTATATAAGTGCGATAGATAACTTCGAAGGGCATGGTATACGAACAGTGCCTCCGGCTAAAAAGGCTACTGGGGGTATATTCTGCACTTATCCGCAGCCGTTCCTGACAAAGGCGAGCCAGTTCTTTTCGGAATTCATTGCGAGCGCCGTTCTCATGTTTGTGATATTCGCCTTGAAGGACTCGAGCAACAATGGAGTTTCCAGAGTAGGTTTTTACAAAGTCATTTGAAAGCTGTTCCTTACTGACTGGAAAATAGAGTGATAAATGGTTCCCTCTTTGCTTCTTCTTCTTGATGTTTGGAATTGGTGCTTGCTTTGGATGGGAGACTGGCTATGCCATTAATTTAGCAAGGGACTTCGGTCCTAGATTGATGACCTATACGGTTGGGTATGGCTCTGAAGTTTGGTCCGCTGGCGGATATTATTTCTGGGTAAGTGTAGTAAATATGTCTGAGACATGAGCTGTAATTGATGAATATAGATCCCTATGGTTGCACCTTTCCTTGGATGCATTTTTGGAGGGTTTTTGTATGATGTCTTCATTTACACAGGACCATGCCCGGTCAATGCTCCATGGCTTGGATTGAAGCCATTGCTTCGACCGAGAGAGCTTCGAAAGGAAAGAAAGCGAAAGTACAGAGAGGCTGGATTAGTGTAGAATGGTAACTAAAAATTATATTTCAAAAATTGATCTTAATCAACCAAATGTCTTGTGTGAGAATGAAGCATCGATGGATGATTGATGTGATGGTTGATTAAATGGAAAGCTCTGACTAATGACGGACCTAGTTCCACGTGACGGATTAGAGAGGTTCCGGGATAAAGTGGAACCTGCTCTCCGCGAAGCGCGTTCCCAATGTTTCGTACCGCCCCCCAAGCATACCGTGCCTATCGAATCCACTGCATATCTTTCACCCATTGTTTACTTTATATTCTTTTCGAGCAATTCCGTTTTCTTCTACTACTCGTTACATAATGAGGTCATTCTTGTAACTTGCAGCCTGCCTACCTTTTCTAGACGCGTCTACCCAGTCATCCCGTCGCGTGTCTGCAGCAAATTCGACGTCCACTCTACACACATATACATAGTCCACGGCAATGTATCTTCCACGAAACTTGGTCTCTCACCTTTACCTCCACCTAATTCGAACGCACCATGCACTATCGCCTCCTGTTCTACTTCTCGTGGCCTTGGAACCTGACGCGTTATGTGCATGTCGCATTCTCACTGCCCTGCTGAAACGTGATTATATCCCACACAAGATACAACCAATTTCTGGATATGCCGACCTTTCGAGAGCTGCCGAGGAGTTGGTTCGGCCAATGCGGACCACAGAAGGAGGGAGCGGAGGTGTTGTGGTGTGTTTAGGCGTTGGAGGAATGGTGGACTTGGAGGAAACCCTCGGATTGGAAGTGGACGAGAACGGTGATGGCGGGACAGGCGATGTTGAAGTATGGGTTTTCGATTCCAGAAGACCTTGGAACTTGTCGAATGTGTTTGGCGCGCCTCTCAGTGCCGACCCCCAAACCGGAGAATTGGTACGGAAACAAGTTGGGGTGGAGAAGGGTCGAATACAACAATCTTATAAGCCGGGAAGAGGGGGTATTGTTGTGTTTGATGATGGAGATATCGAGGAAGAGCTTGAAGCAGAGAGAGAAGCATACTGTGCTTTGGAAGAAATGCCTGAGATTGGCGAGGAAGAGGAGGACTCTGACGCTGATTCAGATGGTCATGATGAGGACGATGCTCCTCCCGTTTCAGGACAAGCGCCGAGGAAAAGGAAATCTTGGGGAGATGAAATGGAGAGTGACGAGGACGAAGAAGATGAGCCCCCGCACCAAAGACGAAGAAGCAATTCAGTATGTACGCGTTCCAATTCAATAACAGTGGTCTAACTTCTACCCAAGTCTACTTCCATACCATCCTCTCCAGATCGAACCGAACGACCAGCGCGACACGGTCTCATATCCACGTCTAATCTACTGGGTGGGTCTTCCGACTTCTCTCGTTCAGACTCACGAAGTAGATCGGGGTCACCAGCTGTTCCGAAACAAAAGTCCGTTCGAAGTCTACGCAAGCAACTTTTTGCTATGCGTAACAAATACGCAGGGGTTCTAGAAGGATACTATCAATTAGGAGCTTCCTACTCCGAGCCCGTCTCATCACTCGTTTACTCTCTTGCCTCAGAACTTGGCCGTGAAGATAACGACCTCCTCTGGAATGCAATTGTTGGCGTGAGCAGCCTCGAGCTATACGGTCGAACACGTAATGGCGTAGGATTAAACCCGCTCTCCGCGGCAGGTGGCTCCGCAGGCTGGAACGGTGATCGGGGGGAACGCATACGATCCGTTTTCCGGGATGAAGTGCGCCGTTTAAACCCCAGTGATCCCAAGGATATGGCCCGGGATGCAACCATGGGAGATTCAACCGGTGTCATACCAACCCACGCTCGATCACCCACTGATATGGCCATAAGATTATCCCCTGAGCCTCGTTTCCTTCTCATAAGGCATTGGAGTCTCTACGATAGTATGCTTCACTCGCCCTATCTATCAGCCAGATTGCATATATGGAGCGATGCCGGCCGTCGAAGATTGCACAAACTACTTGCAAAGATGGGTGTAAGTCTTACACAGTGTAAGCAAAGTTATACACATATGGATATGGAGTTAAAACGAGGTCTTCGCGAACGTTTATTGAAATTTGCTCCTGTGTACGGACTAGATGGTCTTGTACCGCCCCCAGCTCGGCACGGAGAAATCAAAGAAGGCTGGGGATTTGTACGCTGCTGGGGTTGGAAAGCCTGTCTCAGTGCTGTCGATGCAGGAGTTGTTTTAGGGGCCATTCTTGAAGTTGGTGATGCGAAGAGCCTCAACCAATCTAGCCTCGATGCATCAAACTTCGCAGAGGCACCCAACCATGCCGAAATGGTTGCTACGAATGACCGGCAACAGGCAAACGGCAACGAGGTCGGCAACTTTAGAGAAGACGTCCAAGAACATATTACAGCTCGGTTCTGGACAGCATACGACGCGCTCTCATCCATTGATCTATTGGTCTCTCACATTACCACAGCACAACATCTTCATAGAGCTATTCTGCGGACGGGAACTAGTCTTATCGAAAAGAAACAGATCCGCCACTTGCGTGCTTTCCGCATGGCAGTTGTCAAGGAAGGCCCAGATGTCCAACTCTTCACCCATCCGGGCGCCCTCACCAAACTTGCCTTATGGGTAGCTGAGGCCATTGGTGAGCTTAACGGCATGGTAAAGGGAAAGCGAAAGGGCGGCGAGCTCGTCATGGCCGGGTTAGACGATACTCGAGGTGTCTACATCGTCGTCGGGTTGGGTGGCGGGGGGGCTATCGAATCCGCAAAGGAACGCATACTCAAGCGAGAAGAGAAGCGTAAGGAGCGTGAAAAGAAGAAGGCAGCCAAAGTACAGGAACGAGAACGGAAACGACAAGCGCGTATAGAACGCAACCTAGCTGCTGGACTTGAGGAGGATGAAGTTGAGGATGATACCGAGGACGAGAGTGAGGATAGCGAAGGCAGTGATGGAGAGGCCGAAGAAGCGGCTGATGAGCAGAAACAGCGTGGATATGGGCGGAATCGATTCGGACTGGCGTTCCAGGAGGTTGTTAAAGAGACTGGCGCCAGGGTGAAGATCGATAGCTTTGAAGCATGTGTTATAGAGATTAAGAAGGAAGATCTCAGCGGTTTCTTGGAAAGGTTAAGTATGAAGGCCGTGGTAGGGTAGAGGTCAAGGAAATAAAGGTAACTGGGAGGCGGGACGGGATGGGTAATTGGGTAAGCATCTTAAACTTTTCGTATGAGGCACATGATGATGTTTGCGGGCATGGCATCGCGCATGGCGTTCTGGATGATTCATGTTGGAGGTATTATGGGATGTTGTTGAAGCTAGTAGTTTGTAGCAGTGTTTATCATTCTTGGTTTTGATCGTACACATCTTTGACCTAGTGGCTCAATAAGTGAACGGAAATAAACCAATCCGCTCATCAAGGGGTATGAAGTTCTATATTTTATTCCTCAACGAGCACTTCGTCGGAATCCTTCTACTCATCAATCATGAACGGTCATAACCTCAAAGCCAACCAATCTGATGAATATAACCGCCCCCTCCACGTAAACTAAATGATAACATTTCCTCCCAAGGTAGCGAGCGACGGCACGCTCAAGACACATTGCCCAACCTCTTCTCCTTCTTCTGCTTTTCTGATTCTTGAATATCTGCCAACTCTTCCCTGGTCGAGTTGTATTTCCCAGTAACTTGGTTAAAAGGATTATCCGGATGTTTCTCGAATTCCTTTCTGATCTGATCGATCTTTTGCTGTCGCCTTAAACCCTTCTCATCCTTCATTTCCTCTAGCCTCCTCTCCTCATACGCCGCGTATGCGGCCTTGAACCGTCTCTCCGGGTGGCGATCAACCTTATCGTTGGCATTATTCGTCAAACTTAGGGCGTCAAGAGCGTTATCGATACCGCTAGCATTCAGCGCAGAGGGGCCGTTGAACGAGGAGAGAGCGGAGTCGATGCCCTTGGTCTTTTTCTGGGCAGTCTTTGCGTTGCCGCCTTTTGGTTTCGAGGGCATGGAGGCCTCTTCTTCTTTTAATAGAGCTTCTTTCTCTGCCTTCTTGCGTGCGGCTTCGGCGGCTTTGGCAGCGGCGGCATCTCTATGAGAGGACTTCCGTTAGCTATTCGTCTTTGATAGATAAGTAGGTAGATTCCACTTACGCCTTAGCAGTAGACTTTGAACCCTTGGCCCACTCCTTATCTTCCACCTCCGCCTTCTGCTTATCCTTCACAGCTTGCTTCGCCGCCGCAGCGTCAGCTTTGCGAGCATTGCCCGCGGCTTTCTTGGAGTTTTCGCCGGCGCCTTTCTTTCCTGCCATCTTGTATGGTGATCAGGAAGGTGATTTCGTGAACGAGGGTCGTTAGCGACTATGAATGTGAGTTGATGGAAGCTTGGAAGGTCTTTGGGCAGTTAGGCAGTGAAATGTCTTTTCGACAGCTTGGCGCGCGATGATGACTCGGTGAAGGACGTGGGGCGAATTGACGCAAGGCTTCCGGTCTTGCCCCTCCCGAAGCCGGCGCGCAGGGGCTCGCTTGTCTTACTTAGCACTGAGTCAGCTCGGGGTTCAGCTTTCGATCATTTGAACTTGGATTCTTTAACTTCTTTACTTCGACTTCAAGTACGCGGTCCTGGTGATTGTTCATGGCACTCTACTTTAAAAAAAGGTCATTCGGTATTGTGCTACTTTGACAAAGACGTCGCCTGCACGCTTCAACTCTTTCACATTACCATCTCGTATTTCGCTACGTCCTTGAACCTGGAATTAGGCTAACGACGTAGGTGCTTGATTTTGTATGCCTCAATATAGTCTGCGTATGCAGGAAACCCCACCAAACTTCTTTTCTTAGCAGGTCAAAAGAAGGGGAACTCACAAATAGAGCCAGAAACAATAATGCATGCAAGATAGGCTTTTCGAACACGCGACCACTTACATAGTAACGTGCCAGTCGCATCGTACGCGAGGCATTCTGCTCGAATGAAGTTACATTCCAATATATGTCGCTGAGGTAGTAACCGGGATCCGGCTAATCTAATCCTCTTTCTAGCCTCCATGTACCTGGCAAACTTTGTAGATCAATTTCCCCTCAATTTGGGTGGGGTATTATATATGTATACCAAAAGGTTTCCTCTTGTCTCTTTTATATTTTATGATGTTCCTACGTTTTTGTCGTTTGTGTTCAATGGCCTCGTTTGCTCTCGTGTGATTCAATTCCTGAGATCCTGTCGAAGAAATTTGGAGCGAGAAGGGCGGACTCTGGTATACAGCATAATCACAATGTTTCTCTTTACCTTGGTGTTATATAGTGCTTTTGCAGCACATTTCTCTCATGTCTCTGCTTCAACGCAGAATCCTGGCATTCAGCCAACTCCGCCTATGGGATTCAATAATTGGGCTCGGTTCATGTGCAACCTCAATGAATCACTGTTCATAAAAACAGCAGATGCAATGGCTGCAAATGGGTTACTTGCCGCAGGATACAACCATATCAACTTAGACGATTGCTGGATGAATACCGAACGTGACGCCAATGGTTCACTGGCCTGGAACACAACCTTATTCCCCAACGGATTACCATGGCTCGGTGACTATCTCCATAAAAAAGGATTCAAATTCGGTATCTATGAGGACGCTGGAAGGATGACTTGTGGGTGGTATCCAGGATCCCAAGACCATGAGGAACTAGACGCAAAGACATTTGCATCCTGGGGTATTGATTTCTTGAAGCTGGACGGATGCAACATCGATCTTAAGAACCGAACATACTACGAGCAATTCGAGACTCTTTATACAAAGTGGCATAAGATCCTGGCTAATCTTTCACGGCCCATGACCTTCTCCGAGTCTGCTCCGGCTTACTTCTCGCCGAATTTCCACCTCGATAAAAACAACACTGACTGGTATCGAAGTATGGACTGGGTACCTAAGAACGGTGAGCTAGCTCGCCACTCTGACGATGTGAAGGTGTGGAGCACAAATGATACGTTTCAGCCAGGGGGACACTGGGAAAGTATCATGAATAACTTTGGCATGGAAGTTCGACTGTCAAGGTACCAGAAATGCGGCTTCTACAATGACCCGGATTTCCTTATCGTCGACTTCCCCGACTTGACAATTGAAGAGAAGAAATCTCATTTTGCTTTATGGGCATCTTTCTCTGCGCCTTTGATCATTAGTTCGTACATCCCCGATCTCACTAAGGAGGATATCGCCTACTTGACAAACAAGGATATCATCGCGGTGGATCAAGATGCATTATGCCAACAAGCAACACTTGTCTCTCAAGATGGCTACTGGGATGTATTGACTAAAGACCTGGCAAACGGCGACCGACTCCTGACGGTATTGAACCGAGGAAACAACACAAACAGCACCGAGGTTTCTCTTGAGAGGCTCGGTGTTGACTCGGACGGCTCGTACAGAGCAAGAGACCTCTGGACAAACGCCACTCAAACGATCCGGCGTGCAGTCAAACTCAACAACATCAAGTCTCATGCAACAGCCATTTACCGAATCTCATCCGTATCGCGGTCGGGCTCACAATCTAGATTAGAAGTCACACCCACCGGCATGATCTTCAACACATTCAGCTTAAACTGTCTGACGGCATCTCGATCCTCTTCCTCAAACGCAACATTCTCCAACTGCGCAGGTACAGACTCGCAAGTTTGGCAAATCGACAATGAATCCGGGCTCATCAGTCCGTTGTCCGAACCGAGCAGATGTTTGACAATTGTAGGGTCCACGCTACGGCTAAGGCGATGCGATGACAGCGATGATCAACAGCAATGGCAGTATCGGCAAAGCGGGAACTTGGTAAATAGGGTTTCGGGCATTTGTTTGACAGAAGGGCTATCGGGTGGAAGGGCCGTCAGAGGGTGCGGGAGCCAGGAGGACAGCCAGGTCTTTGCTCTTCCGGCTGGTGTGGATTTGTATCCGCTGTAAACGTAGATTCAAACCAATAGTAGTTATTACCTACTCGCCCAACAGGCATGCGCAGTAGTAGACCTCGGGATACTCCTTGCGAATTAGCAAATTGCCCAAGAGGGTCTCGTGTTTTCTCCCTTGATCCTAAGGCATCGTTGTACGAGGTCCGTACATTCAGGACATAGTTAGGCGATCTGGGGATGGTAAAGGTATGGAATGGTATATGCAGGCACAAGAGATTCGGCATCTGGCAGGTTGGGTTGGATCATCACGTCACGGAAATAACGACAACAGGTCCACAGAAAGTGTGGACCTGTCAAATCAACGTGGCCGACAGTGACAGCCACCTCTTTTCAAGCTTTTAGCTCATCCGGAGGTCTCCTAGGGCTGAACCCCACCAACAAAACATCAACACCATCACACACCGCCACCCCAGGAATCCCCACAAACATGCATCTTTTCACCATGGCCGTTCTTCACCGCAAGGCCTGATCATGGGCCCATGGTGAACAATCCGCCGAAGTCTGCAATTGCCCTGACGATCTAGATACTTAGTGAGCTCCAGGGCTGCCGCTTCAGGAAACTAGCGCGCTGTTGGGCCGCATAGGAGGTGGGATATAAACCACCAAGGGCGGAATCGACCGAAAAATACAGAATCGATGATCTTTTGCAGCGCTGGCTTACTGAGCGGGCTGAACATGTAACCTATTGCTATGATAGGGTAAAGTCGCAGATATTCTTAGGCTATATCGTAGAAACAACACTTCTTTGGGAATCCTTAAGCGCTGTATTGTCGGGGAGTGGAATAGTGCCGTTGACATTCACACACGTTTGCCGTTTCGCTTTCTCTCGGATATTCTTGTTCCAAGGGATTGCTTAATGCAGTGTTTGGCAGAGGAAACCCCCGTAAAGCCGATCGGATGTCTTGCTAGCGCCGTTGCGACGCCTCACTAATCCTGGGAACGTAACTCATGCGCATGCGGACAACACGTTTTTCTCTCTCCATGGCTCTCTCCTTCATCCTCAGCCAGGCGAGAGGGAGAGGGGGGGGAAAGCAAACGTCAGCTGCTGAGCAATCAGACACACCTCCTGCCACCCACTGACCCCTTCCCTTCACCGCAAATGGCCAGGAATCTGGGGATTCTCGGGGTTTCCGCGTCATCCGGAGATGGAGGATTTGGGATATGCGATTGTATTGCGTATATACAGCGTGTAATGTTTAGAAGGCCAAAAAGTGCCCAGAAGAACTTGTACATGTACAATCCCATGTGGTTCGGGAACCGAGCTGCCATTGGTCGGGAGCAGATTAGCCGGGTCAGTTACAATGGTGATGATGAATTATGTAGGGGGCAACCCAAGAGATCCCCAAGAGATCCCAAGAGATTCCAAGACAAGAATAAAACGAAAAAGATAAGAGGCAATCTGGATTGAATCGTGGAACGTGGTCTTAGCTCAATAAGCATGGCATGGAGATGAATGGATTGGAGCCATGGTCTTCGGCTGTCTGCCTCGCACAGTCGCAACACCATGACCGTTGTAACTCGGCATTAATCCTGTAGCCCCGAAAAAAGAATGGACGGCGGGCCCCGATGGTGAATTGGCTACCGCGTGCACCGCGTTGCGCCAATGACAGTGGGCAGAACGCCCATCCTTTTTGCTCGCCTCTGCAGGCCCAGGATTCGTTATGGAGATGCTCTTTATGACTGCCGCCAGCAACTGTGCTTTTTCTTAGCTGCATTTATGAAGGGAAAACGACGGGATCGCTGTCACGACGGTGGAGCGATGGAGAACATTTAGATTAAGCCAGACCATAGCTTAAAAAGGTAGATCGACTGAGAGAAGGGGGGGCGGGGGGGAACAGAGTACAAGTAGTAAACACAGCCTTCTTTAGGAAGGGTTCTGGTATGCTTGGAAACGGCTCTGGTTTTGGACCTCATTCTTTCTCCGTCTCGAGTCTCACCTGGAAATCCAAAAAATCCAATACGCGGCATACCTCGTACCTTATTACCTTATTCGCGGAGGCGACCAGCCCGCCTATCTGATCCTGTGTGCCTGTTGTTCCGGGGTTTGGGGGGGCAACCTATAACCTATAACCATGGCTAGCTCGGGGGATGTTACCATCACCTCGCCGCCCTCCGTCCTATCGACCGTGCCTCTACTGCCTCATTACCCTCTCCCTACGCTCGTCTCTTCGCTTTGGAGGCTCTTCAGCTTTGGTGGTGGTGTTTTCCGATCGCATTTTGTAGAGGATCCCGCTGTGGTGCGCTTGCTGGCCAGTCGCCGCTCCGACCAAAAGTCCGTGGAAATGGCACCTATGGGTAAGGGCAGCCTTCCATTGTTCCTGCATTTCATCATCGTCATCTCCAGAGAGGAGTCCCCTCAAGCCCAGAACACCCTCCCCCCTCAAAGCGGGTCTCGAAGCAGGCCAGAAAAAATAAAAAAAGACCGATCAAAAGAACGGAGAGTGTTAGTATAAGAGGTGGGTTAGCATCCCGAACCTTCTTATACAGCAAAACCCGTTCAAGAAACTAAACGCATCGGCCCGCTTTACCCAATTACCAGCCATGAACCCCCCATAAAAAGCCTCATGGTACAGCAGTTCATCTGCCGACACCTCGGCACTCCATCACATCGTCGCTATCATTTGTCAAACCCCCATCATGCCCAGCAAAGCTAACATGGTCTGATTTTCCGTTTTTCTTATAGACGCCCTTGAACGCGCTCTCGCCGGTAACAAGACATATGCCCGAGAGACGACCGAGCTGGACCCCGATTTCTTCAAGACGCTCGCCACCGGGCAGAGCCCCGAGATCCTCTGGATCGGTTGCGCAGATAGTCGCATCCCTGAAACGACCATCTGCGCTTGTAAACCCGGCGACATCTTCGTGCATCGTAACATCGCCAATTGCATCCAGGCCAACGATGTCAACTCCAGCAGCGTCATTGAGTATGCCGTCACCCATCTGAAGGTCAAGAAGGTGGTTATTTGCGGACATACGAAATGCGGGGGTGCGGGCGCCGCCCTTGTTGACACGGATCTCGGCGTCACGTTGAATACATGGTTACTGCCCATGAGAGAGCTGAGGAGGAAACACAGGAGCGAGTTGGCCAAGCTACCCGATGACGATGCGCGGGCTGTTAGGATCGCTGAACTGAACGTCCTCCAAGGCATCGAGGTTGCTAAACAGCACCCTGCCGTTGCAAAGGCGATGCATGATCGCGGCCTGACGCTTCACGGCATGATGTATGACATTGGAGTTGGGCAGCTTCGGCTGCTAGAGGGCCAGCCAGCAAAGAAGAATAACGGATTGTGGTCACCTCCGAATTAAATTGGTATTTTTATCTGGGATAAATGGGTGTCAAGATGGGTTCATGATAAAGGGTTAAGAGCAGGGTCAAGTTGGTGTAGGAGTTTTGGAGTAGAGGTATACGATACGGGACGGACAACGAATATGCTTACGGCACGGGATGTTACTCTGAACGATCAGCGAAATACCATATCAATTTTCTATTCTTTTCTACTTTGTCTCTCCTCGAGTCAGTTCACCGTCGGACCCCCTCTTCTTCTTTTGGATTCTTCCCTATCTTACTGAAATCGTCGACGAAGTTGCGCGGAGATTCCTTACTGTCGGGGTTATTGGTCTACCGGTTTACCTGTTCCTTTGGAGTGACGCTTGGTTGCGTTGGATACTCGGGAGATTTCACTAGCAAAAATTATCTGCATCCGCATACTATCGTTCCCAAAGCGCCTGCATAATATCATTCCTGTTAAGGTGGGTTTACGTCGTTGTGATTATCCTACCGGCAGTTCTAAGCTTTCACTGATGTATCTTCATCAAGGTATGTTTGTATGAGATATTACACTGCCTCAAGAACACCGAAGAGCTTGAACCAAAGATGCAACTCTGTAACTAACTGGACTATGCAGGTCTATTAACTTATACCTACATAAGAATGGGTTTGGAATGGGTGTAACTATCTAACCTATGTAACATGGGAAGTGAAGTCGCTGTGCTTCCTTTCTCATGTGATGAGCTGGGTGAATATCTGATATCGGTGTCTACAGGAAAGCGTCACCAACCAATTTAGTGGAATCCCAATCACTCTCACTGTTGTTAGCACCTTCATTGTAATATCTCCTATTTCCAGTGTCGATGGTCAGTGCAGCAAAGTGGCGTAAGTGTCTTGCAGGAGACTATTCGAAGACTCATGGCCCTCCATTCTCTCAGTGATGGTGGTAAATGCCATTACTATTACCTCTTTGCCCTCTGGGCTATTCTCTTTCTGTTCATTCAAAGGTGAATTACCTTCCTTATTCACAGACTGTCCCTGCTTTAACTTGGTGGCGAGCGTGGTTGACCTTGGATAATAAGGTTAAGAATATGCTTGTTCTGTACGACGGCAACGTCAAAAACCACACCATTGGCTTGGCCTGACTCTTGAGCACCAAAGTCGGTGACTACTCCTGCCCCTCGCAAAGACAACCACCAGCCGGGGCAGGCAAGCAGCTGCCCTGCATTTCCATTTAATCCTTCTTCCTCACTCAACAACACCCCCACTCCCTCTCTTCCCCTGTTTTCGGTGCAACAGAGGACTGGGAAGGAAGCTGCACCTTCCCGCTGCAAGGTGTGGACGTTTGTACGCGGCTGCAGTTATATTTCCCGCGCACAGCCAGCACCTTGGCCTTCTCGCCTTCTCCCTCGTCGATTGTTCCCGCTATCTCATCTCGCAATCGTCTTGCAACCTTCATCGAAATCTCTGTAGTCTATCTCTGTACAACAAACGACTACAACCAATTCCAACCCCTTACAAGCCATAATGGCCAGACCCAAAGCAGCACGAGCGCGACGCCACCAACGCACGCAAAGGAAGAAGAGAGCCCGCGTATCTGAACGGGTTCCCGAAACCTGCCTTCCTACCGAGTCTCCCTCCCCTACGCCTGCCCCTTTGACATACGTTCGTACAGGCGCTTTTCCCTTTCTGGAACTGCCTGCTGAGATCCGGAACCTGGTTTACGATTTCATGGTTCCGTATAACCAACCAAAGGATCTTTGGGAACTTATGCTACCCGGTTGTCCACTCACCGTTCCCGTTAATCATGGTCTCTTGGCTCCACGACTGGTCAGCCATCAAATAGCCGACGAGCTTCTTTCTCAGCTCTACTCACGCGGTGTCGTATTCCGACTTAACCTAGTTCCCAAGAACACTTTGGCATCAAACCCACCATTCGTCCTCATGTGGGAGACCTCCCAAACGCGAATGGATCTACGTGGAACCTGTCCTCAAGGAACCTCCGAATTCATTGCCGAAATGGCTGGAGCAAGTTACGCCCCCCAATACGAACCCTTCGAAAACGGCATCCCGTCCCTCTACGTCGAGAATGCTCGAACAGCCACCGTCCGCATCCACTTCAAATCCTGCAATAGCATCTGGCGCTGCGGAGCATGCAAACGCTACCGCTTCGAACGCGACGGCGAACGCGCCACCCTCTTCAACATCAAATACATCCTCCAAACCCTCTGTCAAGCCTGGCGCATAACCCTCTCTAAAACCGGCTGGTCCACCAAAAACTGCTCCCCAGAGAACAAAGAAAAAGGCTCAATCGTCCAAGTCGAGATCATCCAAGAAGGTAACTGGCTAGGCTTCGGAAGCCGTCGTTTCCTCCGTAAAGGCGAAAAGAGAGATATCTGGATCGTGAATGGTGAGGGTGTGAAGATTGATTATTCGAAGGCGCTAAGGATGAAAAATGCGTTTTGGGAGGATGAGCCAAAGTTTAGCGATTTTGAGAAGAGGAACTTGTTTGCGGAGAGGAGGAAGGGAGAGGTGGAGAGGTCGGCCGAGAGGTGGATTGGGAGGCATTTTCCGGAGGTTAGGTTGAGGTTTCGGGTTGTTACGACTTGTAACCCTGGTGAGGATGAGGGGGGTTGATGAGTTGTAGGTGGGAGGGAGGGGACAGGGGATGGGTGGGTTGGGCTGGACTGGGGGTGTAGAGAAAGCGTCGTCTCTGTATGTTGAGACGGGTGGTATTGACTTGCGGTCACTAGTTCCTTGATGAGAGGGTTTCTTTACTGAGGTGGTATTTCAAGTTGGTATACTTATGTGAAGTGTACGGATATTACATAGCAGAGATCAAATATCTTTTCCAAACACTGCAGATCTAGGAATCTAGCATCATGGTCTCAAAACCGTACGAATCTGTTAAAACTGTGTCTAGAGTTGAAATCTATCATCAAACTTGTCAAGACTCTGTAAACGGCGTCTTTACCTACGCCCCTAAACTGCGTTGTAAGCATCACGATGTATAGAAAGCACTAGCAAAGGAAATATAACCTAGTCCATTATAACCGACTTATCAGTACCTCCATGGTATTAATCCCCGTGTGGAAAACCTAGAACCCTAGTAGATGATACATGAAGGAAAGAAAGGGGGAAAAGGGTAAGTGACATAAACCATGGGCACCTACTCCTTGTTCACCCATCCACTCGCCCGCCCGGTGATAAAACAGAAAATCAAACCCCACCACCACTGAATCCCGGAAACTCGTATAATTTTTTCGTTTTTGGTGAGTGTATAGCGGGTATCTGTGTGGGTTATTGGGTTTATGGTTGCTTTGGCTAGGTTGTTGAGGGTGTGAATCTGGGATGCTGACGGAAACAATTTGTTCTGGAGAAGGGGTTCTGGGGAAGGGAAGGGAAGGGGAGTTAGAAGACGAGGAAAGGGGAATGGGCAACGGAATGGGGTATGATGTGCTAGAAGGAAGCTATCCCGAGATCCCAAGATCCAAGTACGGACCATAGCGCCACAGAAAAGATTCTCGCGATGAAGAGTACCTTTCTCTTTGAGCTAGGATGCCGGGGTGGGAGGATCAGCGTCTATACTGGAAGAGATATTGTAGGTACCTAGGGGAGAAAGGAGCCATACTAACTACTCTCTGACGTTCTTCTTCTAGAGATAGAAGACGGGCTCCAAGCATAGCGGTCTGGTATTCAATAGAATGGGGATCAGGTCGTCTTGGCCTGACTGCCTGTTGGGATAAGGATGAGCAAGTCTGAATTAACTTGTCTTGATACTTCACATTCTTACCATTTTCATTAGGAGTGGACATGGAGACTTGTGTGCCCTTGCTCGTAGTGGTGGTATCGGTATCTGGTTGCTTGTCATTGCGGGGTCGCTTTGATCGACTTGGTGGTATGGATTGCTCGTCTGACTCAACCACGACGAGATCTTCATCTAGCTCGGAATGAGTCCGTTTGGTGGCGCGGGTATTGCTTGGAAGAACCTTTGGTGTGGCTACGGTTTCAGGATTGGCTCGTGGGGTAGCGGGAATACCTTCTACGTTGTTGGATTTAGCGGGCTTCTTCGGTTTTGGTTTCGGTTTTGGTCCAAATGGGGCCGGCTTCGTATTCTTAGTGTAAAGAGCATCTGAGGGAGTCTCGGAAGACTTTGGAATAGGGTCAGACACATTCGAAGGGGTATTAGGCGCCTTTGTAGAAGCATGTGAAGGCTGCTTGGAGTCGGTTGAAGGAACTTGGGCGGCTTTTGAAAGATTTGAGACCTTTGAGGTAGGTTTGGAGGCCTTCGAAGGAGTAGTGGGTGTTTTAGAATGTATCTGCTCGAGGTGGGCATCCGGAGAAGACACGGAATCATCTCTATCACGGCTACTAATTGAATTGGTCTGATCGACAGTAATTTTACCAAGTAGGTTTCGTTCTTCATGAGACGGCTGCTTTGGGCGACGTGGTTCGTATTTGCCGACTTCAGGTTCGCCGGAGAAGATGTGCGGAGGCAATGAACCACGCTGAGGAGCTTGGGCGTATTGCTTCATCGTCTCATCCACGTATGCGGGGCGCCCACGGTTGCATCTATTCTGCCGGATGACACCTTGGTGATTGAAGTCATGAGGCCAGAATTTGCGCAATTCAGCGTGAGTGTATGCCTTAGAGGACCAAATATCAAAAGCGGCTTTGTCTTCCAAGTAGATATATTTAGGAGGCTCACTCTTGCCAATGGCGATGGGATCGGGTACGTCATTGATGAAGATTTTCCAAGTCGGATGACCTTTGATCTGGTATTGCGTTCGCTCGAAAAGCTGGGTGTTTGAATCTCCGTCACCATCGCCGGGCTTCCAGATGGCGCGAGGGCGCTTGCCGTCAGAAGTCATGATTGGCATATTGCCTGCCATTTTGCTCGACACTTGATGATGAGAAAACTTGAAACTAAGGCAAGATGGATGTAATGCTTAGCTGGACAAGAGAAGAGAATAAGGAAGCGCGTTATGACTGAAAGGAAAATAACAACACCAATGTTGTTACGTGAGAAGATAATGGAAGAAACAGTAACGAAGTGAGAGCAGAACTTGGCCGCACCACTTTGTAAAGGCGTGGTTGTCGAAAATCGCTCCGTGGCTCTTTTGTCTTGACTGTGAGGTAGGAAAGTGGTGAAAGGAATTGAGTTTGGATAGAACGGAGTTTGTTTATTTGGTGAGTACCTTGATGGCGTGATGCAAAATATTCTCCCAAGGTTGTCGTCAGAGAGAAGATGGTTGTTACCTAGGTAGAGATTGAGAGTGAATGGAATCAGCATCCGCTCTAAGCCTTGACTATGATTAGTGCGCGACGGACATTTTCATGTTACTGCATCATATTTCACACTTCTCGAGAAGAAAAGCGAGGTTTATTTGGATGCCGACGAAAATGCGTGAAAAAGGTGATGTTGTTGCACTTTAACTGAGGGGTGGCTGTCTCGACGAGTAAAATGCTAGAAAATGTTGATGATGGAATAGCTGGGGGCGCTGGCCAATCAGAGCCCTCGCCAAGGCAATTCCCTTTGCCTTGCCTCCAAATCGACATCCCGAGCTATCATCATCGAGACATCCCAACCGCCCCTCCACCCACTCGACGCCTCCAGGCAGCTCAAAGGAGCATCAATTGCTGCAGGATCAACAAACGGCTCTCCTTCAACATGCTCTCCAGGCATGTTCCGGCGTCTCAAGCGTTGAGTGCCACTGCGCACCGCGTCCTTCCGACCGTTTCTACCATCCCACGTCTCTCTACCAGCTCCCCGACGTCCGCTCCTCAAAGGAGAAACCTCGCGACCGTTAACGATGCCGCACCGAAAAGAGTCTATGGTGGCTTGAAGGACCAGGACAGGATATTTCAGAACCTCTACGGCCACCACGGTGCGGATTTGAAGAGTGCCCAGAAATACGGCGATTGGTACAAAACCAAGGAAATCATATTAAAGGGCCATGACTGGGTTCGTCTATCGACATAGTGGGATTGAAGATATAGACACAGACTGATACATTATCTAGATCATTTCAGAAATCAAAAAGTCCGGTCTTCGAGGCCGAGGTGGTGCTGGTTTCCCCTCTGGCATGAAATGGGTTGGTTATACCGAACAGTCTTGTATCGGGAAATGCTAATTCCAGTAGTCATTCATGAACTTCAAGGATTGGGACAAGGATACTAAGCCCCGCTATTTGGTCGTCAACGCCGATGAGGGTGAACCGGGTACCTGCAAGGACCGTGAAATCATGCGTAAAGATCCACACAAGCTCATTGAAGGGTGCCTTGTCGCTGGCCGTGCGATGAACTGTACCGCTGCCTATATTTATATCCGAGGCGAATTTTACCACGAAGCTACCGTTCTCCAACGTGCAATTCAGGAAGCCTACCAAGCTGGTTTGATCGGCAAGAATGCATGCGGCTCTGGCTACGATTTCGATGTTTATATCCACCGAGGAATGGGCGCCTACGTCTGTGGTGAGGAGACATCTCTCATTGAGTCTCTGGAGGGAAAGCCTGGAAAGCCTCGTCTGAAGCCTCCCTTCCCTGCTGCGGTTGGTCTTTTCGGATGCCCATCTACTGTTGCCAACGTAGAAACCATTGCCGTGGCCCCCACTATCTGCCGCCGTGGTGGTGATTGGTTTGCGTCATTTGGACGTGAGCGTAATGCGGGAACTAAGCTTTTCTGCATTTCTGGACACGTTAACAACCCTTGTACCGTCGAGGAAGAGATGAGCATTCCCCTTCGTGAGCTAATTGACAAGCACTGCGGTGGTGTACGAGGTGGTTGGGACAACTTAAAAGCCGTCATTCCTGGCGGTTCGTCTACTCCTATCCTCCCCGCACACATCTGTAACGACCAGTTGATGGACTTTGACGCTCTCAAGGACTCGCAATCTGGTCTTGGTACTGCAGCCGTTATTGTCATGGACAAGTCTACTGATGTTGTTCGTGCCATTACTCGGCTTGCTAAGTTCTACCACCACGAGTCCTGTGGTCAGTGCACACCATGCCGTGAAGGTTCGAAGTGGACACATCAGATCATGGACCGTTTCATGGAGGGCAAGGCTAGGGAGCGTGAGATTGACATGCTCCAGGAGTTGACAAAGCAGGTTGAAGGTCACACGATCTGCGCTTTGGGTGAGGCTTTCGCCTGGCCGTTACAAGGTTTGATCAGGCACTACAGGCATGAGTTGGAGGAGAGAGTGCGGGACCACGCCGCGAAGTCTGGCGGAGAAGCTTTGGCTGGAGGATGGGCACACGACGCACAAAAGAAGGGTCAATTGATTTCCCCAGGCCAGTAAACGCGGAAGGTGTAAGCAACAGTGTACAGTGTTTCCTATGTTAGGTATTTTCTTTTACGATGGTCTGATCACTGAAGTGTGCATAGTAGTTATATCAGTGAAAATTAGACTTTGAAATTATCAATGCCCTGTTCCTAAACGTCATGGTATCAGTATGCGTACAATATCCAAGCCTTTAACGCCGTTTTGTCCCAATCAATCCCAAGCACCTTCGCGATGTCGCTGTCGCCTCTAGTCTAACTCCATGCCCAGCTCGTCTCTCGCATTCGACATTTAGCCCAGACAAATGTTGACAAACTCCTCCCGGCTGATAGCACCATCACCATCCATATCGAATTCCTCGATCATAGCAACGAGCTCTTCCTCCTGTAATCCTTCACCCAACTCTCTCGCGACACGCCTCAAATCTGTAAGACTAATCTTTCCTTTCCCGCCTTCATCAAACAGATCAAATGCTCTCAGAATTTCGTCTCTGGGGTCGCGCGCCAATATCCTCGAAGCCATGAGAGTTTGGAACGTATGTAGAGGAAGCAGCAAGCGTGGGGGAGACTGATACTGCTGCACCTGCTTGGATTTCGGATCATTTCTCGCGGGCGCACCAGGACCCGGGAACTGTACGCCGTGTGTTTGAAGGATGGAGAGGATTTCTGATTTGGGAAGATCGAAGCCGAGAGCTTTCATTGCGACCTTCAGTTCGTGGTAGTCGATGTGATTATCTTTATCCAGGTCGAAAAGAGCGAACTAGTTCAATGAATTAACAACTTCATCTTTCCTCATTTGTGATATATGCTTACAGCTTCATTAATCTCCTCGCGCTGCTCCTCAGTCAATTCTCCTAACTGGTTCTGTCCCGCCCGTTCTATCCTCTCCCGCTCGGCGCGCTCGTTCCGCTCGCGCTCCATCCTCTCCGCTTCCAGCCTCTGCTGCGTCTTCGTCGTGCTTCCGAATCCTGTGGCGGGTGTGTTGAAGCCCGATTGCGGGGCGCCGGAGGGACCGCCGCGTGCTCCGCCGCCAAGGTTGGAGGTGTAGCGGGAGGGAAAGGGTTGGGAGGATGTCGCCATTGGTAGTGGGGTTTTGCGAGAGTTTGAGAATTGAGGGTGGTTTTGGGATTTTTGTTTTTCTTTATAGGTTTGAGATTGTTGAGTTGGAAGGAAGGGACTCGGGTTTAGTGGAGAGAGAGGGAGTTGGTGGTGGTGTTGTTTTTCTTTGTTTATTGAATCGTTGAATGCGGTTTCAAATGCATGGTTGGGTAGACGCGCTTTGGTCGCGCGCGCTGGAGATGTCTTGGCGGGTTGAGCTTCGAGGCTAGACTAGTTCGGGAAAAGGTTTGATATTTGGGCTGTTAGTTTAAAGAATTGGGTGATGGTGAATTTTAGTTGCTCTGGTGACTGAAGTTTACAAAGCGAATACTCTCCTTCGTGCGGTTATGCTTTCCTTACAGAAGGTTCAAATGCATATCCATGAGTCGAGCCATTTCAGCGACCAATGTAGTCTGTAGACGCAGAAACAACGACGACGGGTCAACCATAGAACAGGCACTCTGTCAGACGTCGAACTTGCAGCCTACGAGCTGTCTAACCAATGAGTAGCCCCGTTGAACGTGAGGAACAGTGCCTGACTGTTGCCTGGCCTGCTCGCGTAGCAAAAGAAGCTTTTCGAGTTCTGACCAGGACTGGGTTCAAGGACCAAGCCCAAATACGTTTCAGATAGCGGGAGAAAAGGATTATTTTTGCGCTCTGGAGGCATTCAAAATAATTTTGCGCAGGCAGCACTAGGCTGAGCAGGTAGCAATCGATTGAATTAAGGAATGGGCGCATCTGATTGGCCGGATGCGCTTGTTGCTGACACATCAAAGGGCAGTTTGTGCCGCGGTGGCCAGGTGAAGTCGAGTCACATGATCCAGACCCAGACCCCCAACTTTGCTTAAGGTTTGGTCGCCAGCCCTTTCCTCTCTGTCCCTCCACTTCAACCTTCATTCCTTGAACCACCGTCATTCTGATGACGGCTATTTAATACCTCGACCCCCGTCGCAGCGAAGACGTATCGAGCTTTTTCCCTTCGCCTCGACTCTTGTCATCGCAAGCACCAGCTCTACTTACGTACCTAGGTAGTCCCGAGCTTGCTTTGGCGTTCCTTTACCTCCCATCGATTTTCTTGGCGCGTCTTTCGCGACCACAAAACAACTTCACTCAACCCCCGACCTCACTTTGCGCGCGAATTCTTTTCCTCCACGCATCTTCATACCAATTCCTATTGCGATAACACCTTTCTGACAGTCTACGACTCTACAACCGCCCAGTATGTCGGGCTTTGGTGGCTTCGGCGGCGGTGGTGGATTTGGCCAGTCCAACCAGCAATCAAGCGGCTTTGGATTTGGATCAAACAACAACAGTAATTCAACAGGTAAGAAGAAAACTTCATTTGATGTGCTTGCATGCGGCAAATCGCTCGCCGACACTTTCGTCGCCTCAACAGAACGACGGTTAACACCCAATTTCCCGAAGGCTTTGGCTCCAATACTGGCGGCTTTGGATCATCAAATACTGGCACTGGCCTTTTTGGCAGCGGCAACACTGGAGGTTCTGGGTTTGGAGGTACGTTGATGTGTCTGCGACTCTGCTTCAGCGATGCGACTCGTCGATTTTCTGTTGCGATTTCGCGTTCAATCTTTCGTTGCTTCTCGTCCTCGATGCGCATGGTTATTCCCAGCCAATATCCGAACTGGTGCATCGATCGACCTTTGTTGACTCCCTGTCCCTTGCTCCCTACCTTGTTTATTTCGCATTGATATCAAAATAGTTACTGACATGAAATTTACTCTAGGCTTTGGTGGCTCCAACAACAATAGCAGCAACACAACTTTTGGCGCAAAACCTTTCGGTGCCTCGACGACCAGTACCGGTCTTTTTGGAGGAGGCGGAACAGCTACGTCTGGATCTTCATTTGGTGGATTTGGCGCGACCTCGAACAACACGTCGACTGGCTTTGGAAGCAACAACAACACTACAAGTTCGCTTTTCGGTCAGAACAAGACTGGCTTCGGATCGTCTACTACCAATACTGGTGGAATGTTTGGTGGTGGTGGTGGAAGCACTGGAGGCTTCGGATCCAATTCTACAACGTCTGGCTTTGGCAGTACGGCTGCAGGAGGCTTCGGCGCAAATCAACAGCAAACCACCAATAATGGAACTGCAAGCGTCCCATTCAATGCCTTCGTGGAAAAAGATGGAACATCATCCACGCAACACTTTCAGACCATTACTTTCCAACAGCCTTACCAAGCTTACTCCTTGGACGAGCTGAGGATGGCAGATTACGCGCAAGGTAGACGTTATGGGAACCAGAATGGACAAGCAGGCGCTTTTGGACAGAGCACTGGCTTTGGAGGCTTTGGTCAAAACAACACCAACACGACGTCTGGGTTTGGATCGAACACCAACACTTCGGGAACCGGTCTATTTGGCCAGAGCAACACGAATACCACTTCTGGTTTCGGTTCTAACACGAATGCTTCCACCGGATTTGGTGCAAGTAACACCAACACTGGAACTGGTCTCTTTGGTCAGCAGAACAAGCCTGCCGGTACCTTGTTCGGCTCGTCCACCAATACCTCTAATACCGGAACAGGTATGTTTGGAAACACAAATACCAATACTGGTACTGGTTTTGGCAGCAACACCAACTCGAGCTTTGGTGCCAACACTGGAGGCACCCTCTTTGGTCAAAACCAAAATCAAAACCAGAACAAGACTGGCTTTGGCTTCGGATCGAGCACAACTGGTACAACTGGAACGAGTGGCTTTGGTCAAAACAACAACACGTCTACCGGAACT
The DNA here is from genome assembly GCA_000467735.1 of Rhytidhysteron rufulum CBS 306.38. Classification (NCBI taxonomy): domain Eukaryota; kingdom Fungi; phylum Ascomycota; class Dothideomycetes; order Hysteriales; family Hysteriaceae; genus Rhytidhysteron; species Rhytidhysteron rufulum. The sequence continues at coordinate 55,370 of AJFL01003034.1, forward strand.
GGATTGTTCGGTCAGAACAATGCGTCAAGCGCACCATCATTCGGTACCAATCAATCCAGTACGACTGGCACCGGCTTATTTGGTGGTGGTTTCGGTCAAAATCAACAGAACCAGAACCAAAATCAGAACCAAAGCCAGGGTACTGGTCTATTCGGTAGCTTTGGCAATCAGAATAACCAGCAGAATCAACAGCAGAAACCATCTCTGTTCGGTTCCTCCACTGCCAACACAAACACTGGTTCCCTGTTCGGCCAGCAGAATAATCAAAACCAGCAAGGCACAGGGCTTTTTGGCAATGCCAACAATAACCAAAACCAAGGCTCTTCGCTATTCGGTGCTAAGCCCGCAGCAGCGACTGGCTCGAACCTATTCGGTAGCTCGACGGCTACGAATACTGGAACTGGCTTGTTTGGTAACCTGAATAACCAGAACAACCAGCAGAATCAATCTACGAGTCTCTTTGGTAACCAGCAAGCTCAACCACAAAAGTCGCTGTTTGGAAGCACCAACAATACCAATACCAACAGTGGTAGTCTATTTGGCAATCTGGGACAGAGCACGAACAACAACAATACTCTCGGAACTTCCTCCTTGTTCGGAAACCAACAACAACAGCAGCAAAACCAGCAACCACTGGGTAACAGCCTGTTCGGTGCCTCGGGCAGCTCCCTGCTTACCACGAGCATGAACACCAATCCTTACGGAAGTGATGCTTTGTTCGCAGGTCTTTCAACTCCCACTCAGAGCCCTGGTCCACTTGCGACTCCATTGTCAGGAAGTCAGCAACCCAGGAAGAGTGTGCTTATTCCTCAGCATAAACTCAACCCTAGCGCGTCTTCCCGACTCTTGACTCCCCAGAAAAACAGCGGTGGCTACGGTTTCTCCTATTCGACTTATGGCACACCCGGTAGCCCCGCTGGCAACGGCAGTCCCGGATTCTCTTCTAGTTTCCTTGGAGCTGGCGGACTTGGGCGGTCGCTTAGCAGGAGTCTTTCCACGACCAACCTTAAGCACAGCTTCACTCCTGACACCAGCATTCTAGCACCCGGCGCTTTCTCCTCAACCGGTCGCAACTATGGAAGTGGAGGCAGCTTGAAGAAGCTTCACATTAACCGTAACATCAACGCCCGCAAGCCCTTGTTTGCAAATGAAGCGAAGGCCCTTTCTCCCGGTGTTGCAAGGAAGAGCGTGAGTTTCGATAAATCTGCAACTGGTGGTTTAGAAACAAATGGTGTTACTAATAGCGTGGAGACGAATGGAACTGCAATTGTTCGCACAGAGGCTGATGACGAGACAACACAGTCAGAACCAACTACACCTGGTGCCTCGGCATCTGTAAACGGTACCACTTCTAATGGTGTTTCACCCCCAGAGATGTCAGGCGGCCGTAGTAACGATCTCACTGCAGTTCCTGAAGATGGAGCCCTGCGTCCTGTATCTGACTCTGCTCTGAACGGAAACGGGAATGGGAACGGTAGCATAGCAGGACCACCGCCAGTTGACCCACCGCCAGGAAATTACTGGATGACTCCAACCCTTGCCGAACTCCGCAAATTGGGTCCTCAAGAACTCAAGAACGTCGAGAACTTCCGTGTTGGCCGCACTAACATTGGCTATGTTGAATTCAACCCCAATGGTACTGTTGACCTCTCATCAACGCCCTTGGACAAGATCCTGGGTGACATCGTTGACCTTGCTCCTCGATTGGCGACTGTGTTCGGTAGCGGCTGCTCTGTTCCGAAGCCTGTTCAAGGTAAAGGGTTGAATGTACCTTCGCGCATCACACTCGAGCACTCTTGGCCACGTGCTAGAGAGGGTAAGGTGCCTATTCGTGAGACAAGGGGATTCAAGTATGAGAAGCATGTTCAGCGTCTGAAGCGGGTAGAGAAGACGAATTTCGTGTCATATGACGGCAAGACTGGCGTATGGAAATTCACGGTAGAGCACTTCTCCAGCTACGGATTGCGTGATGAAGATTACGACGATGAAGATGAAGACAGCGTTATGGAGGAGAGCAGTGAGCTTAGCGACCTGCCTGACACTCCAACCCAGGGATCCACTTCCGCCTTCCGCAGCAGCGAACTGACCGCAACGCCTGGCGAGGAGTCTATTGTTAGCCCCACCCAGTCTAGCCCCGATGACACCTTCGACTTCAAGAAGGGCAGGCGCCCACGGACCAGCCTTCCGGGCGGATTCGACGAAGACGGCATGTATGATGATGACAGTGAAGAAGACGAAGAAGTCGCGGACAGCACCAACGCCTCGCAGTCTTTTTTAGGGGAGCGCTCCATGGGTTCACCCAGTGAGGACGACGTCAATGAGGACGACGTCTTCGACGAGAGTGAATCGGATTCGGCTGAAGAACAGGACTTGGCGGGTTCTGTCTCTGGGCCAGTCCAAACCATGGAGCTACCTTCCGCCAAAGAATCCATTGCCAACCCCTTCAAGGATTCGGTCGCTAACCCCTTCAATGAGTCGGTCAAGCCCAAGTCCATCCTGAAGACCAGCCACGCAGTACTTCCTGGAGCTGGAACCCCGACCAAACCACAATTAACCTTTGACGACGACTGGGCCGATCAACTTCAACGCACCATCAGCCCGAAGAAGCAAGATAGACAAGCATTGCGCCAGAGCCAGGGCGACGCTCTGCGCGATATCAACCAGCCATCATTTTCACAATCTGTCAATCGGTCAGCTTTTGCAAACAGCATCGACTTGATGAATTCTCTATTCGGCGAAGTCGGCAAGAAGAGTCTCGCACAACCGAAGCGCCTTGGACAAGGTTTCGAATTGCCTTATGCTAAAAAGCCCAAAACATCCGACGATTTTCAAGATATGGGCGAAGACGACAAGAACTTCCACTGGTGTAACAAACCTCGTTGGGGTAACTATGGGACCCTCACGTTTGCGACTACTGGCGGTACTGGAGCTCTGGAGACTGGTATTCTTACCAAGATTATGAACCCCATTGTTTCAGAGCACAAAGATGTTCTGTTTGCTAAACTACAGACTTTTGGTCATGCCGTTCCAACCACTCTAGAACTTCAAATGTCCAAGACTGAGATCGTATCTGATGATGGTGTACCTTTCGCACATGTAGGGTACGATTTCGACTTTGACCAGTTTGCAGACTTGGTAATTCCTGGTTCTCCTGCTGGAGTGCATGAGCAACATGTTTGGAAGCTCCTGAGCATCCTTTTTGATGAATATGACATTTCCACTATTGGCAATTCACCCAAGGACCGAGAACAACTGCGCAAGCGTAAATTGGTTAGCTTCTGGGAGAGCCTAGTCTTCGACGACGCAGAACGACATGCACAGCAAGCCAGGACCCCAGTCGAAAAAGCACTTGCATATCTCAGCGGGCATAACGTTGTAGAGGCTTGCAATGCGCTCTTACATGGCAGGAATCTTCATCTCGCTACCATGGTCTCTCAGATTAGTGGTGACTTGGTTATGCGTCGGGATATGGCTACTCAGATCGAAGAGTGGCGACGTTTAGATGTTCTCTCCGAATTAGATGATGCCATTCGCGCCATTTACGAACTTCTTTCCGGCAATTGCACCCAGTCAATTGGAAAGGTTGACAATCGCCCTGAGAACCGAGCCTCTACTTTCCATATTGCATCGCGCTTCAATATGGATTGGCGTCGCGCATTTGGCTTGCGTCTCTGGTATGGAATACTAGTCGATGAGCCAATCGAGCTCGCTGTCGCTCAATTTGCAGACGCTCTTAGGGACAACAGTGACGATGTGAGACCTGTTCCATGGTTTGTTGAACAAGGGCAAGATATGGGTTGGAAAGATCCCACACCCCGCGCCCGCGAAGATATCCTCTGGGGCATTTTGAAGATTTATTCCGCCGTCAAACTCGATGTGTCAGCCAATATGGAGGATATCCTTGCTCCACAGAACACGTCCGGCAACCCATTTGACGCACGCCTGTCTTTCCAGCTTTGCCAGCTATTCAACGGTCGTCGGTCGGACCCTCTCAGTACCCGTAGACTTCCTATTCTCACAACCCGCGATGTTAATAGCAATGACTTGCTATCTTCCGCCTCTTCAAGTGATGATCAGACCCAGGAACCATGGATCGAGCTTTCGGATAACCTTGCTCTTACCTATGCCAGTACGATGCATACCCCTGAGCAATGGCTAACGGCGGTCTACGTTTACATGCATCTTTCTTCTCCAGCATTGCGTGAACACCAGATTCGCTCTCTGCTGGTTTCGTTTGCTCGTATCTTTACAACATCAGAATCAGACAATACCTTCCGGACCTTGACGCAGGATTATCGTATTCCACTTCCTTGGATTCATGAAGCAATGGCTTTGCAGTCCCAGTTCGACAATAAAGCTATCCCTCAAAGTCTCCATCTCCTCGAAGCTGGCGAGTTTGAAGCAGCACATGAAGTCCTTTGCCGTACCGTCGGTCCTACTGCCATCATTACTCGCGACTACGAACCCTTGCGCGAAATTCTTGGAGGATTCCAAGCGAATTCCGCCAACAGCCCTGTGGAAGAGCAACCGTCCAATGCTCGCCTTGGTCGTGGCCGTGCTCATCACATTGCTGATTACAAGAAGGAACCCGTGGAAGGATGGGCTAAAGGTGGACAAATCTACCTTGATTTTGTGGAGCTCACTGATATTCGCAACCAAAATTCTGATAGTAAGGAGCAGGCTTTGAAGAGGCTTCAACACAGTCTTGAAGTTGTGGCCAAGGAAGGCTGGGAGAAGAGGGGACGTGACGAGAGGGTTGCTTTGGGGGAAATTGCTAGTGTCGTTGCAAATATGATGGCAGAGTCAATGGTCAGTTTTACATTATCACAAAAATCACGGGGGCAGCCCACTAACGCTCATGCAGTATTCCGAAAAGGAAAAGGCTCGTGTTCTGCGCTTGCCGCTCACAGAAGATGGTTGGTTGAGGCATACTAGGGAATTAAGCATGGGATACTATCGTGCCGTCGTAGCTGCTGCCAGATAGTCCCCTAGTCTTTTGCTTCTTCTTACCCCATTTCTATACATTTACCAAAAAGGCGGAACGTGTGTATTGTAATATTACTTCTTTTTCTTATTTTGATTCATATGGAGAATACGATGGCTTTGGATGAGCGAAATACTATGCAGTATGGGAAACGGCTTTCTCTCTTTCTAAATTGGTATTGTCGCCTCTTTATTTTGGAGTGTGTATAGCTTCTGCTTCTTCTGGAGCATGCATGGTTGGAGGATGGATGGATGAAGCAAGCGATGGGGGATTGATTTTTTATTTTCTGGGCGATGATCCGAGGTTTAAGACGGATAGGTTTATGCATGCATAGTTCTTTGTTTTTTTAAGTGTAAAAAGGACTTTTTGAGAAATGCTTTAATAGATTGAATTGAAGAGAAATTGAGATGTTTTGGTGCTTGGACTTGTGATGGTTACTGTTGAAGGTGTTCCAGAATGTTTCAAGAGAGTGTGTGCTTTTTAACTTTTTAAAGGTGCTTTAGAGGTGTATCGAAGAGCTCTTGAATGTCATTAGATAGCTAGGATGCACATGCGGTGCAAGGGGATCTAATGCAGCGTGATAAGGCTGTGCTTGTGAAAGGGATAAAATTCAATGAAAAGAAAAGAAAATACCGTCGATACCAAATGATCTACAAAGTATGAAGTATAAAAACCCAAAAATACCACCAATACCAAGCCATCTCCACATCCCAAAGCAACTTAATTTATGACTCCTCAACAAAGCGGGGCAAAGGCCCACTCCACTACTCAACATTCCGCCAAAAACCAAAAGCCTACACAAACAAGCATATTAATAAAGCATACAATCAATGCGGTATGTCAACGGTTATATTTTAAATAATGAGATAGACATTCAACAATCAAAACCAATCAACAAAGGGGGTTGGAATGGTTAGTCAAGGCTTCGTGGTCTAGTGGTATGATTCCTGCTTTGGGTTTAGCCTCAAAAATGCAGGAGGCCCCGCGTTCGAATCGCGGCGGAGCCCATTTTCTTTTTTGTATCTTTTATATTTTTTCTATTTGTGGGTTGGTAGATGTGGGGTTTTTTGTTCCTTAGGGTGTTGTATTCACCTTGTCTCGATTAGGACTCACGAGCGAGTTAAGCGAGTTCTTTGGCCAATCAGGTTTGGGGAGGAGAAGGGTATTTGGAAGGTAGGCGAGAGGAAGGGTGGAAAAGTACGTTGGTTTTGTTTCCTTTGACTAAGATTTTTATTCTTTATTTTGGTAAGAGGAGGAGGAGTTTCGCATTGATAGATACATGGGGTTTATTGGTTTGTTTGGGGATATTGGTGGCGTTTTTGGGTGTATGAGGTACGTTTGTCCTCGCTGCTTTAGATGGCAATGCGCTTTTTGATGGGTGGAAGTTCTGTAGGCATCATGATTGATGGACTTATTCGTTTCTCGGTAATTAGATACTCTATTTTGTGCGGTGATTTAGCTTTCAGATTGATTAGGTTGTTTCTTTTTTTCCATCTCTTACACATACATTGAAGTAACTCGTACTCCATGACATTATCTTAACAGTGATGCGTCTCCTCCATTTCAAGTTCATACGCTTATCCCAACTTCTCTAACAATCTTCCATCAAGCCACCTCTCCATCTTCAAGTCCCTTAGTGACAGGTCCTTCCCCAGGCATCCCCGAAGCCCAACTTTCCACAATTACAAATTATATTTCCAACTACTATTGTAACCACCATCACATCTCAAAATCCCCCCTCACACTATTCCCCTTCCCCAACAACATGCACCAAAAAAGTCAATGGAGGTTGTACCACAATCTCCCCTTCAACTCTAACAACACAGCCAACCTCAATCCTCTGCCCCCCGATCCTGCCCTCCCCGCTCAAAGGAAATATCCTACTACGTCCTACATCCGTGGTTGATCTCACCCCTTTTAATCGCTTGGCTTTTAGGACTAGGAATGTGCCTTCTTGTTTTACGTTCTAGATGAGAAAGAGTTGGTAAACTGGGTTTAGTGTAGAATGTTGTGGGGAAGAGGTGTAGGGATGAGTTAGAAGGGAGGAGGGGATGGGGATGGGGATGTGAATATGAATGTGAGTGTGATACGTACTAACACTCTACGTATCCCTCCTAGTCGACTACGTAACAAGGGATCCATACATCTAAACACATCATCCCTAACTCTACTCCAACACTCCGTCGTCCCCAACCACTCGGCCAACTTCAACACTTCCAACGTAGTAGCATCCGAGAGACGTGATACTCGCATCCCGAGCGAGAAACTCCGGAATGGGATCGTTGCTTCTAAGATTTCGGGGAGAGTGGGTGTAGGTGAGGATGAAGTTGCCGCGGCTTGCGAATATGCTGTTTCATAGAGTTCTTTTGCCGTGGAAGGGGGGATATTGAACAGTGTTGAGAGCTCGCTCCAAGGAGTGTTTGATTGGTGGTGTAAGGTTATTAGGGCATGGCCTATATGTGCGGGAATCTCTTCTCCGTCCAAGAAAGACATTGTTCCTATGATTCTTTGAGGTCAAGGTTTCTGGGGTTTCTGGGGTTTCTGGGGTTTCTGGGATTGGTGGTAAGGCTGAATCTTTCCTTTTTTTCTTCTAAAAAAGAAATCTGTAAGCTGTGGCTTGTTGCTGGATATAAGAGGTAGATTGCTCGTGAAGAATGTAGCTGACTAATATCAACTAACGTAGATAATGCAGTGGCTTGAATAGGCAGGAGTTTAGGTAATGGATATGATAGACTTCGTTACGTATATCATTTAGGATTTTTCTATAATATTCTTACGTAGCCAGTTAATCCCTTTCTCTACCTCCACCGCCATCACTAACCTCCCAACAACACCCATCTATATCCACATGAACCAAAACCAAAACCCAACACAACCAAATAAATAAACTGAAATTCAATCAAGCTTTGATAAGAAGGTTGAGAAATATGCTTGTTTGAAACAAGTTGTATTGCTTTTTTATCTACTTGCCTATCTTGGCCATGAACAGGGGTTCTAGCTATCATTACGAGATCTCTAATTATCTGACCAATCATGATTCTGGAATCAAGACTTCTTATAAGCGGCTCTATCCAAGTTTTTTTTCCCCTTGGATGTTTTTCCTCTGACCGCCTTGATGACGATATTACCTTGACTAAAAAGTATGCAGTGCATGGCGTTTTGAGCCCGTGAAGCTTACGTTGGGTCCTTGCGTTGCTTTGCTGGGTGCTGATTACTTGGGGTCGTTAGGAACGTTCTTGGGTAAGTGTGCGAAGGAGTGATGACGATTAGGTACCCGATGCTGGGTTTGTTTGAATCCCGAGAGGTATACGAATGTTGTTTCCTTGATTTTTTTCATTTAAGTTTCAGCTCGGGATTATATATTTAGCTAACGTACCATTCAGGATTCTACAAGGGTATTTCTTCAACGACGAACCCCGGTTCTAACTCTATAAAGAAGAAGATGATGTTATAGATGGGATTAAAGCACGTAATATTAAGCTTATGCAAGGATATGCATGCGCCCTGAAATCGACATTTTCTCTTGGCTTTAGTTGAATTCATGTGAGTCTGGAGATTCTCATTAACATATGGGCGCAGTCGATATGAAAATAGTTGGTTTCGTTCGCTAGTTTGGTAGTAGATTCTGGTAGATTATTTCCACTGACGTTGTCGATTGGTTTATAGAAGATGGAATTACGGTGCACTCCATGCACCCATCTAGCCCATGATAGGATACATCAGGTAGTACTTCAAACTATAAGGGAACCCAGGTCCTTCTGAATGATCTCGACGCCTAGGTTGGTATAAAGGTTGGATCAGATGGCGAGCTCTGGGTTTGGATCAATCAGGTGTTACGTCAATCGATCATCTAGTAGACTATCTGTTATGTACTTACCGATGCATTACCCAGCTATTTAAATAAGAAAGAACACTTCCCTTGGTAGATAAAGGCCAACTTACCACACTACAGGATTATTCACCTTAACATCATTCTCTAACCTCTAATCCTTCTATCCTAAACACCTCTTCTTCCGAGTACATATAAAGAGATACTGGATTAACATCAAGCACAAAATCCATAGCTTACCTCACACAACTCACCTTCATACTTCCTCAACATAAACAAACCATCTCATAATTCAACCTCATCATCTATATATATATGGCCCCAGAAAAACCTACCTAACACCTCACCGGCCCAACAAATCATCCCAACCAATCAATCTCTTACCCCTCTTACCTATCCCCCTCCAACCTAAAACTCAACACACCCCTCCCATCCCCAAATCCCAAAACCCACTCCTCTAATTCCTCACCCATCTTCCCAATAAACTCAACCAAAGGTAAAACCCCCCTTTTCCCCATTTGAATCTCAATTTTCTTTCCTCTGCTCCTAGACCCAGACCCAGGCTCAGGCTCAGATCCAGGTACCTCAACCCACTGTGTTATAGCTTCAGTTGGGAACGCTAGGGTTTTGATACCAATAGCTGGATCACCATCTCTGCCTGGATCAGAGTGCTGCTGCTGCTGGTGAAAAGTGATAAAGAACCATCGGGAATGTGGGATAGAAGTTCGGCGTGGTAAGCTAGGATCTTGGGACTCAGGGGTATGTGAAAAGGTGGATGTGAGTGTGAGATAAAGAGGTATCTCACCCCTAGATCTCCACTCCACTATTTTCCTCAGTGGTTGATTCAGAGAATTAGACCGTAGGAAAAACCCCACATACCCCAAACCCCGTCTTTCCGCAAACTCAAACCCAGCAGGAATAACACCCTCCATAACAGTGCTCCTTGCATGTCTCCTAAACTCCCTCGAGAACTCGTACCAGGAATCTAATGTGTTGCTTAACCCGGAGACGGAAACTAGGTTATTGGGTAAGGTGTTGAGTTCTGTAGGGAATGATGTACCCGGGGAGTGTGCATGGGAGATCGTATGATTTTCTTCAGAGGGACGGATTATTAGTGTTGGAATTGTCCGGGTCGGGTCTGGGATACTAGTGCCTTGGTGAGGTGTAGTGTTAGATACATCCTGATCTTTCTTTCGAAGGGGTGGGAGTATCACTGTAGGGATTGTCCGAGTCGGGTTTGGGATACTGAAACGGTGGGGTGGAGTCGCAGGAGGTGTGGAGGTGCGTTCGATAGGACTCGCAGGTCGCGGCGTCGAGACCTCGGGATAAGTATCCGATACACATACTTGCTCTTCGTCGGGTTTACTTCGAATAGACAGCGTCGTCTGAGATGCTGTGTTGGGATCGGGTATATGCTCTGACTCTTCATCAGCCTTGAAACCCTCGAAACCCTCTTCATTAGCAACCGTCTCCGCATCCTCAATATCCGTCATTTCTGCCTCCTCTGCCTCCTCCTCCTCACCCTCTCCTCCTATACCCCCAACCCTCACACCCCTCCACCCCCCGCAACCACCAATCCACTCATTCACCCCCTCCGTAACCCTCCACTGCTCCATCAGCCTTCCCAAAACCCCGGGCACCTCCACCGGCGCATCAAACACCCTAACCCCTCCCCCACCATCTGTCCCAAAACACCTCTGCAAAGCCCTCGAAGCCACCAGGGCCCTAGGACCAGAGCTTCTCAAATGGTTCTCGAATTCGATTTGGCCGGGTGAGGGTGCAATCTGGTGTTTCATGATTCGGAAGGCGATGTTTGTGTGGTGGCGGGGTGGGTAGGGAGACGGGAGGTTGAGGGGGGAGAGTAGAGTTGGGTGATGTGTTGTTGAGGAGAGTGGTGGTGGTGGTGGTGGTGGTGGTGGTGGGTTTTGCGGTGGTTCCTGGTTTGGTGGTTTAGAGGCGGTAGGCGAGGTGCTCATTGTTGTTAGATGGTGGGTTTGGAGAGAGAGGTTGAGCTGTCGGCTTACGCTTGAGGCTATACTCCAAGTGGTGAAGGTGTTGCCATGAAAGGGAGTGAGTGCATGTTCGATGTGCGTGTGGTGTATAGGTTGAAGAGTCACAAGCAGAAAGGTGAAAAGTTTGTGGGGTTGACAATTGAAAGTGAAGTGGAAAGACACATGTCATGTGACGGGTGGAAGAAAGTATATTGACAGATTGGTGAAATTGCAGGTGCCTAGACTCCCATCTTCACCACACCCTACCTCATCTGAATTACGTATTTACCTGATCATACAGGACATTATTACACCAAGCATTCATCCAATCATAATTAACTATACTTAGTTGGTAGAGAAGACATACGATGCCTCAAGGACGTATGGTGGGTCCTCTGGGCCAAAGATGTTCTTCTTCTCTCGCTGCCACTCTGGGTGGTTGATAGCGTCAATCCAGTCCTCGACCTCCATGACAACACATCCGTACTGCTCAACGACACGCGGGCGGCTGCCGTCAGTGAAACCTTGAGTAGACTTGATGGGAAGAGAACCTGAAAATTCAATGTTAGTCACATTATTACTTTTCAAATGAACGTCATTACTTACCATTCTGTCCACCACAGCTGTAGATCTGGAAGGCCTCCTGGTCAGTGTACACATCAACTTGGATACCGCTGAAGTCGCTAGCAAGAACAGCAACTGGACCATCGGTTCTCCAGTCGTATGGTCCGTTCTGAGCCCGGTTGACAAGGTAGCAGGTGTCGTAGCCAGTGCAGTTGGTACCGCAGTTACCAAGGATATCTGGGGCGGTGAAGTTGGCACCGATTTGCTTGGGAGCGGACCAGAAGTCATTGGTTCCGTACTTCTCGTTAGGAAGAATGGTGCCGTTGGGAATCAGGATTCCATCGGTACCAATACGCTGCCCGGAGTAAGGGAGGTACAAAGTGTGGTTTAAGGCAGTGGCAGTCTCGTCGTTCTGGAAGCCGTCAAGATTCCAGTAGACGTGGGAGCTCAACATGATCGGCGTCTTCTTGGTGGTGGCAAGAGCAACCATCTTGAGGTGCCAAGTGTAGGGGGTTACAGTGTAGGTGATGTGGCTGATAACCTCGCCAGGGAAACCTTCCTTGCCATCTGGATCCACGATCGAGAAGGTAATCGAGTCCTCGCTGTGGGAAACGACGGTGAAGTTCCTCTGTAAATGGGTTAGCTAATATCGGGCGATCCGCAGCGAAGACAACGTACGAAATCCCATCCATCGGGACCACCGTGCAGGGTATCGTTGTTGTTGTTCTCGTTCGGCTCGACATGGTACTCCTCGCCGTCAATGACGAAGCTGCTGTTCTTGATGCGGTTCGCGTAACGACCTTGAACGGGGTTAATATGTTTCTACCGGCGATGAAACAAAGAAGGACCAATTACCTGGAACACTTCCAAGATGAGGGTGAGCAGGGTCTATGGAGTAGTAGCTGGCATTGTCGTAACCAAGGACAACGTCGCGCTCGACACCATTGGTGTCATTGATGAAGAGGTTGGTGATGGAAGCTCCGTAGGGAATGAATTGAGCGCGAATACCCTCGGCAGAGATCTCATACTTTCCTTCCGCGTTTGGCTTGAAGGTAGAGTTCTGCGCAAGGGCAGCGGCAGCGAAGCACGAGGCGACGACCGAAGACTTGAAGCTGACCATGGTGACTGACGGCTGGGATTGACGAGCTTCGGAGGGTGTCGAATAAGCTCGAGCAGGTCGGGGGCGGGTTGTATTTATTATGGGGGAGCCCTTCGAGAGCTCTGGGATCCCATGACCGGGGCCCCAGTAAATTCGAGATGAATTGCAACCCGACCGGGTTCCGGGAGAACTAGCAGGAGGTCAGGTTGGACGAAGGAGCCTGCCAGTGCCTGGCCCCGCATGAGAGCTGCCAGCAAAGATCGTCAGGCACATGGCCATTCCTCGTTATGACGGCATGTCTGCGTTCGCGGCAGGGAAGGGAGTGAGAGAGGGATGCCTTCCAGTTAGTTGATCGTCGTTGTCCATCTTGCATCTGAACAGAGGAATGCACACATGTAGAGGAAAGAGTATGGTATAGCAGAAGCAGAAGAAGAGAGCATCAATTGACGGTGAACGAACAATGAGGTCCTTTCTCACTCCGCCATAAGGCAGGCGTAGTAACGATGGGCAAAGACTGGGGAAGGCAAGCAAGCCAGGTTCATAGCTCCCCCCGTGCTTGGCTAGCTCCCCGGGCAGACTCTCACCCATCGCAGCCACCACCCACACCCCCCTCGCGTCCCGCCTCCCATTCGCGGAAACAACAGGCGACGCCAGCAGCCCGCAGAACCAAAATTGTGGAGAGCAACGGCCGGCTTCGGCAGGGGCGCCCCTGCGATCTATGCTTCCACGCCATGGATGAGCTTGTCCTGGGCCCTTGGCTTGTTGGCCTTGTTTTTCCAATCTCTTTCCCCGCTCACCTGGCCACCATCCCATCACCTCATCTGCCTAGCTGCCTTTTGCCTTCGTGCCTTCCTCCGCCCCCCGGACTGGCAGTCGCGGTACGGTACTTGTACTCCGTATTCTTTGTACCTACATACCGACGGCATCCCTCGGGTCCGTCCCAAGGATTCTTCCACGCGCAAGCTCTAGTTCGATTGTTGTTTACTGAATGAGAAGGGCGCGCATACGTTGCCCGTTAAGGGTAGCCTTCCGATTGGAGCCCGGTATTGTGTTTCCAGCATAATACGTACCAGGTAAGCTGTTGCTGCTGCTGGAAATTACACAGCCGAGCAGCATGCTTGGGACCTGCGTGCTTGGTTCACCCCTATGCACACTTGCAATTCTCCGCACTACCCACGTGTTTACAATCAAAGTACAACCATGGAATCTGTCCTATACTAACAACCCCAACTACCGGGAAACATGGGAAATTAAGGTATCGTGCATTCGTCACCACCGCTAAAGAGGCGTTCCAAAACTCCATCGTCCATCCGTTATTCTCCAACAAGAGAAAAAGAGATCACCATCGGAGTATAGAAAAAAACAAACAGCCAGATATCAACGCCTGTAGGTGAACACCAAGTAGCTCCTTGGCGACACCTCTCATTAGAACTCATTCGGCCACTCAATCTTCATTCCACCAACTCTCTTAACCTCCTTCCCGCGCTTCTCGTCTTTCCTCAATTCTTCTCCCAAAATCACCGTTGCCAGTCTCAGCATGATGCAGTGAGGATCAATCTCTATGCCATCTTCTCCTGGCAGACACTCTCCCATGTCGATCTTCTTGCCAGTCACACGCTCATATTCTGCAATGCTCTCAAACTGGAGCAATTGCTCGAACACGGCTGCCATGACAACGCAGCTGCCGCTCATAACAACATTGTAGCCCCAGCAGCTAAACCTGGCACCCGTGTACTTGTCGTGGTTGGGAAATGACTCGAGCAACACCCTGTTGGCGTTGGAAGGCTGACCGGGTTTGCTAGGACGGAAATACGCAGGCTTTCGCTTGTATAGTTGAAAGATTGCATCCAGAATCTGGTAATGTGTCTTGGTCCAAGGTTCGAGACGGGGCAGAGGACGGAATCGAGATGTCACTGGGTGCAAAGGTGGAGGCTCTTTTGTCGGAGGAGCACTCCACAGCGAGCTTACACGGCTAAGCAAACCAGATGATTCTGGTGTTGATTCGGCAGGAGGCGTCACTTCTACAGGGGGAGAAGACGGTTTTTGAATAGGCTGTTTCGACGGGACGGCCGTGTTCAGATTTGTGGATGCCAATTCTCGTGTCGGTCCTGGCGTTGGACTGGGTTGCAACTCTCCAAAAAGAGCACGGTATCGGCGACTACGAGCAAGAGCACTGTTCTCGACCACCTCAGGGGGCGATGAGGGTAGCTCTACGATAGTTGATTCGTTTTGAGAACGGGACTGCTCCGTCACCTCATCAATGTCTTGAAGGGAGAGATCGTGTGGCTCGTAAGCATGCGCCTCCACCTCTTCTTGCAGATGACGGACTTCAGATGATTCAGTGCGCATTCCTCCCATTTCCATACGCAGTTGGCGGACATCGGAAGTCTCAGTATCATCTACACGAGTACGGAAAGGAGAACTCTGCGGAATCTCTGAGCTAGCCAAGCTATCTTCGTCAAGGTGCCTGGAAGACTCGGAATCACGAGCAGCTAACTGTCTTCGCAGCGGACTACTCTTGTATGGCGATGGCTGAGCTGCGGATAAACTAGGTGGTGGACCCTTGAAAGGACTTGACATTCGAGGCGTAGGCGCAATATTGCTGTCCTGCAACATGCTATCGGTCCCAGCAAGGAGCATAGACAGATCCAACTTCTCCCCTTTGAGCTCGTCCGCCTTGGACTTTCGGAAGAGTGCTGGAAGGTTTTGTTGCCAAAACATGCCCGTGTCGTCACTGCTTATACTATCGGTGTCCTCATCATCCGCTACTTCTTCAACAAGGATAGGATTTCTGACTGTGCCTTTACCCTTGCTTGTAGACGATGGCGTGGGCTGCTGCTGAACCTCATCTGGCCAATCCTGATCAAGTTCTGGCTCGGATTCTGGCTCAGGTTCCGCCTCATCGCTGTAGTTGAAGTTGGTGGAGCTCTTCCTACGCCATGTTCCAGGGATTTTGCCTCGAGCTGGTTTTGATAAACTACCATCGTCTGGAAATAGGTCTTGCAGTTGAGGCGACTTCGACGTCTCAGCTGCGGCTGGCGAGTTGGATGACCTGCTGGCCTCTTCTTCCCAAATATCGGTGTAGCCTGCTTTTTCATCCTTCGTCTCTTCAACTGCTTTCTGTTCTGTAGTTGAGTCGACGGGTTTGATTTCTTCTGGGGCATCGGCCACGGCATCATCTTTATTGGCAGATGTGTCTTGGTGCCAGTCCTTTCCATCGTCGCTTCTCGCTGGACTTATAAGCTGAGTTTGTTCCAAATTTGCATCCAACTTTGGATACTCGACAATGCCAGTGTTAGTGGCAATAGGAGGCGGGGCAGTGGTATTGCTGTCTGAATCTTCAGGAGTGAGAAGACGGAACTGGTTTCGCTTTTTCGCCGACGATAACGACGACGACGGGGCACTGGGAGGGTCCTGCTTACGGCGGTCGGGAGAAGCCGGCTTGAACGACGGCTGTGATATAGGAGTAGTCTCCTTACTCCTCTGGCCATTCTGTGATTCCATTGCAAGTTGCTCGCCGAGCTTCAACCCCGCACGCAGCTCTTTTCTCGTATTATCACTAAACCCTCTGAAAAGATCTTCAAGATGGTCTCTTCGACCTTTCAAAGCGCTAGGTCCAGTCGATGCGGTTGGAGTAAGTCTGGTGGGGTCCAGAAGGCCCTGGAGTGCCACTCCTGCCTTCACTGCTTTCCCAAGTCCAGGTGTGGATGTCTTTCGTGCAGAACTTGGGGGAACATCTAATGCCGGAGGATCAGATGGTATCTCGCCATCGTGAACTGGTGTTATGTATCTACTAGAGGGACCACTAGGCACCGCTAAAGATTCCGATTCGGTGGATGGTGGCATATCATTCTTAGGTTCTAGAGCATGAGAGTCTAGATCGGTGTGGGTTGAAGGTAGATGCAGAGATTCCTCGATTGAAGGCATGCTGTAGTTTTCAACCGGTCTCTCACTTGCTGGGCTACTAAAAGCTTTCCGACTGGGCAGAGATTCGACCGAGACCATGCTGAAATTCTCACTCTCCAGGAACGTGGTCCCATCAGCCATTGTGTACCCCTCTGCTAGACCATCGTCATCTTCGCTATCGGAAGAAGGCATTGCTACATTGATGACGTCACCATCAAAGTATTCATCTTCATCTCCAGGCAGTGCATCATCTTCCTGAGGCAAACCGGATACATCATTGTATGTTGGCTCCTCTTCGTCTTCGGTGGCCGAAGGTGTGTAAACACGCTTTGATAGCTTTGCTGGTGTGCCTTTTCTCCCGCGGACGCTTCGAGAGTTGGTTGGTGTCGATTCTGTTTGAGGAGGCTGGATTTCTGATTCTTCTGTGTGTATGGGTATCGTTAAAGTTTGAGTAGTCGGCTCTTGCGCATTTTCGGTTTCATTTACAGCGACCTCAGACTTATCGACGGGGTGTTCCGATGTAGGTTCATTATCTGTAGGGCCCTCCACGTCTGTAAAATCGAAAATCTCTTCTGGCTGGATGGTCTTCCTCGGTCGACCTCTGCGTCGCTTTGGTTGCGTCGATGTACTATTGGGAGTGACATCACTTGCGCTAGGCTCTGGCTTTCCAACACTTGACTTTCTTGATCTGCCTCGAGCTGGGGTTCCACTACGCTTTTGTTTGACTGGTGGTGTAGGTCCATCTGATTTCCTAGGCCTTCCTCTCCGCTTGACTGGAGAAGACATATCGGGATCCTTTAGAGGTACGGTAGTCGTCGTTGTTCGCATGGCACGCCTGTAGGTAGGAGAGCTAAGGCCGATGGTTTCGTCGGTTCCACTGCCTGGCTCCGCTTCTACAGTGACTTTGATCTTCCAGGGACTGGCGCCGCCAGCGCGGCCTGTGTTCATGACCATTGATTTGGAAGGGGAAGAAGAGAAGTCGATCGTGTGCTCTTCTTTGTTCGATTGGCGTCGCGCCATGTTAGCTGAGCTAAGGCCCAAGGGATCTCTGCGAACAGGTTGCTTCTTTGCCTTGATGCGCGGCTTGGATGCGTTGTATGATAGCGCCAGCGGGTCTGGGGAGGATAGATAAGAGGAACTGTTGTTCATGGAGAACTCGTCGCCGGAGAGATCGAGCCCGCTGTTGAGCGCCATGATGGGTCTCCGTTGTCGCGTTCACCGTATGTTGTGAGCTTGAATGTATGTGGGTTAGGTTGATGTGTTGGGCTGATGCACAGCGATCCGTTCTTGTTGCAATCGATAAACGAAACGAGTGTTTCCTAGGCAACAATGGCGTGTGCAAAAGGTCAGTCAATACTTGTATTGAAACCTATAGATATTGGCTCGAGGCTGTAATCTCAGTTATGCCACTTTAATTATGACAAAACCAGTAAAGCCGTCAATTATCTTCAATATAGTATACTAAACCTACCCGTCGCTGTTATTCGGCCTCGTGAATACTGATGTGGAGCTGCTCAGTTACTTTTGCACACGCCAAGCTCCGCGGCTTGCACCTCAGCGCATCAACATCAGCATCATCGCTCAGAGCTCTGAGAAAGGTCGACTTATCCCTACCCCGACCCGGTATGAGATAGCAATGGGAATCAAAGGGTAAAACTACCTTCACTCAAATACAAGATTTTCCACTAAAGTGCTGCAGTATCTACGGCGAAATAGGCCCCGGTGAGAGAATCGCGCTCTCAAAGCTAGCGGTTCAAAAATTCGAGGAGACCGGTAGACCGCTGCGTATCGCCATTGATACATCCATATGGCTGTTCCAAATACAAGCGAGCAAGGGTGAGTTGTTCGACTCCATATGTGCATTGCAAGTACTGATCGAATTATTCAACAGGTGGGACGAACCCTGCCCTTCGAACCTTCTACTACCGCTTGATCCGGTTGATCTCATTATCAATACACCCTATCTTTGTCTTCGATGGACCCAATAAACCACCTTTCAAGCGAAACAAGAGAACTGGGCCAAATGTCGCATCAATACCGGAATTCTTGGCGAAACAGCTTTTAAAACAGTTTGGCTTTCCTATGCACCTTGCGCCCGGTGAGGCAGAAGCGGAATGCGCATTGTTACAGAAAGAAGGAATCGTCGATGCGGTTATGAGTGAAGATGTGGATACCCTCATGTTTGGAAGTGGCATTACTTTGCGCAACTGGAAGGTTGAGGGCAAGACTACGAGCAAGTCCCCAACTCATGTCACCTTGCACGATGCTGTCAAAACTAAGAATGAATATGGACTGGACCGAGACGGAATGATCCTCATCGCACTTATGAGTGGTGGAGACTATATCCCGGAAGGTATCCCGGGGTGCGGAATCAAAACGGCTTGCGAAGCAGCAAGAGCAGGCTTCGGGAAGGATCTTTGCAAGATCTCAAGAAAGGACAGGAATGCTTTGAGGCAGTGGAGGGAAAAGCTAGAGCATGAGTTGAAGACCAATGAGAGCAAGATGTTTACCAGGAAACGTAAAGCGCTCGTGGTCCCTGAAGACTTTCCGCGGTCCGATATTCTAGGTTACTATACCCATCCGGCAGTATCCTCGAAGGACGGGCTTGAACGACTTAAACGCTCCCTATCTTGGGATAAGGACCTTGATTTTCCGGGTCTACGCGAATTTACTATGGATGCATTCGATTGGGTGAAGCTTGGAGGAGCAAAGCACTTCATTCGAGGACTGGCGCCCGCCCTACTTGTTCGTAAGTTACGAATGAGAGGAGAAGCAAACACGCGCAGTTCCGACGACCCTGAGATAACACAAGTGGAGGAAGCGAAACTAGTTAAGGCGATTTCGATGAAGAGAAATCATCCTGACACTGACAATTGTACCGAACTCCGCGTTGCTTTCATGCCAATTGAGCTCGTCACTCTCAATTTGGATAATGAAGAACCAGATGATGAGCTCCCTGAAGAAGAATCCGGTGACGAGATGCCACTCGATGATGAAGGAGCTGAGGAAGGCCCTAAGAAACGAGGACCTACAAAATACGATCCATACAAAGCTAACAGAGTTTGGGTCATGGAAACATTCGTCGAGGTCGGTGTACCCCTCAAATTCCAGGATTACCAGGCATCTTTCCGTGATCCAAAGCAACTTCTAGCTATGAAGCGTGCAAACCAAGCAGCCACCAAGCCGAAGGCAACGAGGACAAAGAAGTCGAAAGATACCTCTAGTGCTGTACCTCAAAAACCTATGCTTCAATTCGCAAAGGTTATAAAACCTGGTGTGAAGCTATCTCAGACCTTGGCGAAGGCGCAAGAAAAGGAGAAGACGCCGGCACCGCGTAGCTTAGATGAAGACCGCCCAGTTTCTTCATCTAATACGCAGCCTGTTATAGACCTTCTTTCCTCATCGCCAGTGAAGGAATCTATTACTAGAACGACAAGAATCGGACAGAGTTCCTCCTTACCGCAGCTCCCAGAAGACGGTTCATCAGATACAACGAAACGCAGTCAACGAGGTCCCATCCGCCGTTCTCGAACCCTTCCAGAAACCAACCCCTACGAACAGCGATCAAAATCGCCCATCACCTCAATAGAACTGCTCGACCTCGTCGAATCGCCCAAACTTGTTGAAAAGCCAACGTCAGTCTCTCGATCCCAGAAACCCACGCAAGCAGCTTTTAAGCGGAGCCAAGCACCCAAAGCTGTACCTTCTCCAGCCGGCCGGAAAAGGCAAACCACAATAGACTCCTGGGCAACACCAACCTCGCGGCGAACAAGAGATACTAGCGCAGCAAACCCCGAAATGCCAGTCTCTCCCACCCTCGCCGCACAAGACAAAGAAGCCGAACTCCTAGACCTAACATTGCCTTCTTCACCAAAGCCACTCCCATCTTCAAAACCACAATCTACTACAACGATACGGAGAACCCGGGCAAAACAAACCCAACCCCGACCCGCTCTACGCAGCATCTCTTCCAACACCTCAAAGGCATCTACCTCTATTTCTACCTCCGCAAAACCATCCCCGTTACCAACCGACCCCTCAACGACCACAGAAAACGAAATACCCACCCTAGATCTAACAGCTCTAACACCCCCACCCCCAACCCGACTTGATACTTCCCCTCCCCGCCGCTCCCCACGCAATCACAACTCCCCGCCCGCAGCCTGGAAAGTCCAGCAGAAGAAAAAGCGAGAGATAGTCTTACGGCGAAGCGTAGCAGGGGCATGGAGCTTCGAAGATGTAGAAAGCTCACCCGATACCACAAAGCGGGGTCCTCGAAACGAAAAAGAAAGACGACGATGGCGAGAAAGTGAGGTTGAATTCTTGGACTTGAGTTGATTCATGGTAAAACCAACCTGTTTGAGTTGAGGAAGAGCATATTTGTATATTGTATATCGCTTGGAATTGTTTATGGATACATATTGTCAGGGTGTATTTTGTATAGTGACAACCGGGTTGGAGTTTATTTCTGGGGGGTTTGAAGTATTATAGGGTGTGGGAGGTATTTGTATACCCAGTGCTTTTTGCCTGTATCTATATCTTGGGTAGTAGTCGCCTACAATGATAATGAATACTCCATTATATGATTTTCTTTCGTTCCTCTCTCGTGACTAACTACGGACACTTGAGGTACGAGGAAAGAAGAAAGTTGAAAGAAAAAATAAAATCCCATTCCGATCATTCGTTGGAAACTACAAGATAGAGTACAAGCTTCCTGGTCAGGAAGCTACTAGACCATCGCTTCCCTATCTCCTCCAATCTACTCATTTCCTTCCTGTCTACCGGGACATAAAATTGTTAGTATGGCTACTTAACAAGGGCTTCGAATACCAACCTCTCGTAAGCAGCTTCATCGGTGTCAACCTTGTTGGTAACTGGGTAGTTGACCATGTCATCCATGCCCATATTGGAGAGGTGGGGATGTCCGATCGGAAATTGATGTGAGACTGGGGGCTCGGAAAATGATGCCCTACGCTCGAATGCAACTTGAGAAGGCATCTCGAGACCTTGGGACCAGGCCCTTGGAGTCATAGGAGCTGAATTAATGGTGTTAGTGATAGCCCGTTGGGAAATTTTGGGTGCTAAACAAGCGAGCAGGGTTGAAATCGAATTGGGTATTTGGATTTCAAGAATTGTGGGGTTTTGGAACCACTTATTTTTAAAGAATATGTACTTACTGTTGTAGAGATTACCCATGGATTCAGCTTGCTGCTCCAGGTTCTCGACGACCGAAGGCCTATTGCCATCCTCGATGGCCCTAGGTAGGTCGGCGATGTATTCTGCCAATGAATCAATGTGACCAGACTGTTGGAAAGGTGAATGGAAAGGGAACTGTTCTCGTAAGTCTCGAACATTTTGTGGTAAAGGGACTGGTGTGTTGCTGACATGTCCACTCGTGGCCGACGGAACTTGTGTAGATGAATCAATTTCCATTGAAAATTCTGGACGAGAGGGTGAGGCATTCGTAGGAAGAATGGTCTGAGAAGACTTTGCCGCGCCCTTTTTGGCCCGAGAGCGTCGGGGGACATTTTCAATCGCCTTCTTCGGCGGCGGCTCGGGCTTTTGACAGCTAGGATGGGCGTCCCTGGAACATTATCAGTAAGACATCTTAAAGGGATCTCATTGATAAATACCATTCAATATCCGGGCATCCATTTCTGCCCCAGCATCCCTTTCGGTTGTCAGGATTATTCCCTTTGCCAAAATGATGAGCCTTGACACGGTATCTCGAAATAAAAGCCTTGCCACAAATAGCGTGGATGTAGGCTCCCTTAGGTTTAGTAGACGCTGGTTCGCTGATAGCAGTATCAGGCTCTGGCTCCTGCTCGGGCTCTTGTTCTTGCTCCTGCTCAGGCTCCTGGTCCTGGTCCTGGTCCTGGTCCTGGTTGGGTTCTTGGTCCTGGTCCTGGTCTTGGTCTTGCTCCTGGTTCTGCTCAGGCTCAGGCTCAGATCCGGCTTTGATGTCGTTTTGTTCTGATCCAGTCATGAGATTCTGGGCTGTATGTTCAACTGGATCAGGTCCAATGGATACAGAGAGGACACCGCCATCAGCCTGCGATATGAGGTTATCGAGTATTCTATAAAGAAAATAGAGACACTCATAACTCACAAACCGGCCATTCAATGTGTTAACAACTACTTGAGCATCGTCACGACGTTGAAAGACGACTTCTGCTACGACCTGAGGTTCAGCAGTGATGAATTTGCAACCCATCAGTGGTCCTCCAAGGTCTGTCATGAAACGAGCAACCCTTGCAGCTGATGTTCCAGGTGCAAAGCCACTCGCGAACACGGTGGTTGGCGTAAGTGTGCTTGGTGGAACCATGCTGTTTGAGCGCGTGAAAGGTTCCGCATTAAGCGGCGCGGGACCGCGTATAGAATATTGACCTTGATCTGGCGCTTGTTCTTTACGGAATGAAATGAGCGGAGACGTTCCAGTGAATGGAGACGGCATATAGGGAGACTGTTGAGGGACAGATTGAAGCCCATACGTTGTAGAATAAGATCCAATTGGTAGGCGGTGATTCGTGAGTCCAGAGTAATTCGGGTGAACTGGGTACGCTGCTTCATGCATTTGGTTGTATGCAGATACAGCTAGATTAAAACCAGGCATCTGGTTTACCTGCTGGGGGCTCGCATTCGTAGAGGGCCACATCGGAGCAGGAGGCACCCGTGGTCCGGGGGTGTTGTGGGTCGTCGAGATTGAATTGCGAGGCACAAATGTTCCAAATGTAGACGGAGGCGGAGGGAGGGAGGCCTGTAATTCGCTAAGGGGCGGAATGGTTGGAGCCTGCTGCGAGTCGATACTCATTTCGGAACAAAAATCGTCAAACTGTTGCAATATATCCGGATGGCCTAGGAAAAGCCTCGCCATGGAAGGGCGTAAATTTCGAAGCGGAACTTGAAGTTGATGCCATGCCAAGATGAGAGACCTGCACTCGATAGCCACCGGAGATTGTTCACCGTAATGATTCTGCGGACATAGCATTAGCCATGAGACAAGACGAAGAGCCATGGCTTAGGGTGGGAGACGCACCTTTATGTTCTCTATGAATTCAACTGCTGCCGCATAGATGACCGGATATCTGTAGGCGTTGGCTGGGAGGTCGGTTCTGTCGCGCCAGTCTGGAGTGGCCGCGTAGGCAGAGGCGGTGTGGCTGCAGAGAGGTTGTTAGAGACTCTGCCCAGGTGGATGGGCGGGTTGGAAAGGGTGGACAAGCTTACCGGTGCCTCTCGTCCGCGGGCTCGCCCATGGTGACGTCGTGCTGCGACGAGGTGGACGTGTCGAGGTTGGCAAAAAGAAAGGCGCGTCTGACTGGAGGTGGGTGTCAAGCGCGGGGGGTGTTGGTCTTTCAAAGTGCCACGAGACTTGGCCGGGCACGTAAAGTGAATGAAGGTTGGGTTGCGCAGCAAACGTGGCCAAGCCCATTTAAGCTTATTTCCTCCTTCACCTGCTCGTCACTTTGCCCCGTCGAAGCGTCTGTCTGTTCGCGCCCCCGTCGTAAACGGCCTCCGTGATGGTCTTTCTTCGACGCCAGCCTATATCTACGCTGTCAAAGAGCACAAAGTCAGCTGCGTCTCCTACCCTCAATCTAAGCGGAGCAGCCTGGCAACCTATCGCAGTCTTTGCTCGGGAAGAGACGCATTCCTGCATCGAACAAATTAGGATATGCATTCTAGCGGGTGGCTGCAGCGAGCACTAGTACTCAGGTAGCACACTTACATATAGCAACTCTGCATCCTTTTTGGTGCCTGATTGATATAGTCCTACCCCCAGACTAGCCACGCTCAAGGGATCACAGCTGCCCTGCGGAGTGAAGGCGTTGCCAACGTTGTTGACGGCAATCGCTGCATTGAGCTCATGCTCCTGGATCATCTCCGGCACATGCAGCGTGCCGCGCACTCTTGATTGGGTGCGCATCATGAAGAGGTCTGAAGTAGGCAGTCCTACAAAGAAAACGGGAAGCTCGCCAATTGCATTCTTCAAAAGACGCCAGTCCTCTGGTCCGAAATGTGTCAGTCGAGTGCAGTGGCCAAGGGTGATGTTCCTGCCCTTCCTTTCCACCCAGAGCATACTTTTGACCATGTCCAGCACTGCCCAGATCAAAGGTTCCTTTTCTCTGTCCAAGAAGTAATCCAGATGTAGGTCAAGATGCTTGTCATTCCGTAGAGCAAGCGTAGTTATCCACCGCAGGTTCTCTCTCATTCTGCTTTCGTCTTGCTCCACGTATGGCGTGCTTCCAACGACATCTACACCTTCACGACCAGCAGCTTTCGTCATCAACCTTCTTATTTCCTCTCCACAACCATTTCCAGAAAACAGGGGCAGCTGCGCGAATGCGCATATCTGGACATCAATCCGTTCCTTGAATTCATCCTTTAAAACCAAACCTGCATCGAGGCATTTGAAGTGGACGCCCTCATCTACCTCGACAAAGGCCCTCATACTCGTGACGCCGTACTGGATACTTTCCTCAATCAGTTGCCTACCTCTCCTCAACAAATCTTCCTGCTCAAACAGAGACTTTGCCTTTCCGGTTAGGGTCATTGCTTCTTCAAAATCTCCACTTTCAACCTGGAGTTCACTATACTTTGGATCTTGTAACAGGAAACATTTATCTAAATGAATATGCGCATGACAAAGAGAAGGTGCAAGAAGCCTTGAAAACCCATTGAGAACCTGTGGATCACACCCGTCCGTGTTCGAGTTCGAATTCGAGGAATGGCGATCTATTGATGAGATTCTGCCATTTTCGATGGACACATCCCATAGGGTTGATGGGTCTTCACATGGCAAGCGAACGCCGGTGACCTTCTTCAATGCCTCGGACGAGAAGACATCAGAGTACCGTGGCAGAGGAGACTGTACTTTGGAGTACTCCTGAGCTCGATCTACCAGTTGGACCGTCTTCGCTTCCAGGTCCAGGTCTTTAGTCAGGGTCATGATTGCAAAGGGAAAGCAGAGAAGAGAACTAAAGACGATGGAAATTGCGAGATGGAATATGGAATATGACGAGACGGAAGAGGAACCAGTAAAGTAGCTTTTCTGACGTGCAAATCGATGATGCGTTGAAACCAGTGTAACCGAGCAAATAGAGAGGCGGAGCAGCAAAAGTGAAGGTCGACTCTAGAGAAGCGCGTCTGCCGTGTAAGGCATCGCCATCGCCAGGCACGCAACAGCTTCGTGGCCATGCAACGGGCCGCAACGGAGACCAGAGGCGCTCTGAAGGCCCGCCCGAAGTCGGTGAGGTGCAAAGTGAAGAGCTCCTTGGATTTTGGGAGGTGTGGAGCGGGGTAGAATAGGGGGTTGATTCGCCCGCCGCTTTGTCCAGCCCTGCGCATATGTTTGGTGTAAAACGCGTCTCCTCTAAAAAAGCACATCCATCATCATCCTCCAGCATCCCCATCACTCATCCCCATTTCCTGTGTCCGTTGGCGCGCTTGTCTCTATCGTCGTCGCCAAAGACTCCGGCAGAACCAAACAATGCAGCCTCAGTATCGGAATTACCCGCAACCACATGCGACGACTCGCCGTGGTCCAGGTACGTTCTCGTTCCCGTGTCGATACTTCATCACCACCCAGCATAACCTCCAACATCCACCACCACCGTCGTGCGCAGTTCGCATCCCGTAGGCAAAATGATCAGGAGGGCTGACTTGGATCAAATGTTTCGCAAACCAGGTCCCATGGTTGTGAATCCTCAGCAGATCCCCCATACCAACCAACAGCAACAGATACAACAGCAGCAGGCCCAGGACGCCGCCCGCAGAGAGATTGCACGACGCCAGAGTCGCAAGCCTACTGATAGAAATGTTCCCGATGGTGTAGAGGATGTCGCGATTGGAGATGGAGTAGGTCGGTATCGTCAGTTGCGCGAGGTCGAGAGGACGCTGGATGCGACCATGATGCGGAAAAAGATGGACATCTCTGAATCGGTCACTCGTTCGCACAACCCCCGCTATGGTAAAATGCGCATCTGGATATCGAATACAGCAGAGAACCAGCCGTGGCAGAACCAGATGGATCCGGATGCCTTCGACTTTGAGAGCGAGCAAACTGCCACATACCGGGTCAAGGTACAAGGCCGGCTTCTAGACGAGGACACGGACCTGGGTCTCGATGACGCTGAAGGGGAAGAGAAGGATGCAGATGCTATGGATGAAGGGTCAGAAGAGAATGCGACAAAGAAGATTCCCACGCCAAAGCCCAAAATGTTTTCGCAGTTTTTTAAGTCCATCACCATTGACTTCGACCGTGCCAAGAGTCTTCAGCCAGATGGTTTCACGCAGATAGAATGGAAGCGTCCCGAAGGCGCAAACAATGCAACGTCCCCCGAAGCAAACTTCAGCCAATTGGAATTCGAGCGCAAAGGCGACGAAAATATCAACATAACGATAAATCTACAACGTTTCGATCAGCCTGAACGCTTCCGCCTAAGCAAACCGCTCGCCGAGCTCCTAGACACCGACGAAGATGACCGTGCCGGCGTCATGATGGGTATTTGGGAATACGTAAAAGCGCAAGGTCTGCAGCAAGATGATGACGAGCGTAAGATCGTCTGCGACGCACGCCTCAAAGCCGTCTTCAACGCCGACACGCTCTTCTTCCCATATCTCCCCCAGGGAATTGTGCAGCACCTGCTCCCTCTCCCACCCATCCAACTCAGCTACACTATTCGCGTAGACAAAGACTACATTGCTCCATCTCCAGATTCTGGGCTCCAGGCTTCCCGCCCCACGATCTACGACATCCAAGTCGGTCTCGACGACCCCGTCCGTCCACTCATAACGACCATCTTCCGCAACAAAGACAGCATCGACACGCTGCAGCAAATCCACACAATCGACGATCAGATCGCGCTCCTCGTACAATCCATGTCCAACTCCAAAGCCAAACACGCCTTCTTTACCTCCATGGCAAAAGACCCCGTCAACTTCGTGAAACGCTGGATAAGCTCTCAACGACGAGACCTCGAAGTCATCCTCGGAGAAGCTACACGCGGAGGTGGAGAAGACGGCTCAGGCGAGGAATGGCGGAAGGGTGGAAAGGAAGGGCTTTGGGGAAGCGACATCGCGAGGGAGAGCGTCGGGTTGTGGTTAGCGAGGCCAAAGCCACCGGCACATTAGTCTGTCTATCCGTCTGTTCCGTCTGTCTGTCTCTCTTGTCCCCTAGATGTTTCTATCTTTAGACGTACCCGACGATGGATGCGAACTGTGGAGATCCCAATATCACGAACCTCGTAAGGCTGTACAGTCCCACCAAAGACATAACACGCAAATACGAGTACGAAGGTCGATTAGAAACGTGGACACAATCGGAACCATTCCACACAATACTCATAGAGGACCACCCACATTCAATAATTCCTCTCTTGAAGGAACCTTCAACCCGTCCTCCATCCATTCAACCAGGCGTTCTTTTCCCAAAGCGGCGTATCAAGGTCCCTTAAATTCGTTTTTCAGCAAGCAAGGTAAGGCTAGGATACCATTGGTTCTATTTATGTTCTATCAGTCATTGTAAGGTAGTAGAAGGATGATGAAGGGATAGGAATTGGGTTTTAAGTTAACTGGCGAATAAGTACGAATACGATCATCCCATCCAAATTGAAAATCCAAATTGAAAGCCAAACACACGTGACTAGGATGCCAAGAATGTAGTTTCAATTCCTGAGTAAGACAGCTCTAACCTACAACTAAAATTAGA
Organism: Rhytidhysteron rufulum CBS 306.38; assembly: GCA_000467735.1. NCBI lineage: Eukaryota > Fungi > Ascomycota > Dothideomycetes > Hysteriales > Hysteriaceae > Rhytidhysteron > Rhytidhysteron rufulum. The sequence goes on from AJFL01003034.1 coordinate 83,447, forward strand.
ACCTTGGAACATCCCTACCCAGGTAGATATATCTAGGTGCACAATTATGTCATGCATACACATACATGCATCAACACGAAAAAAGGAAAAAAAAAAACACTTCCTACATACCCAAATAAGTAAAGTAAAAAATTAATTAAAACATTTTCCCAAGCTCTCACTTTTCATTCAACCAGCCAGCCTGCCTACGCAAATAAAAAAAAATCCAAGAAGCTAGTTGGCTTTAAATCAAGATTTGAACAAATAAAACAGAATTATAAACTTTGTAAGATCCGCACACGTCTAGAAACTAATAAAATGAAGTAGCTTTTTTGGCTTTAGATACAAAAATTTCGAATGGGGGTTGTGAAGGGGAGGAGGGACGGAGGAAGTGTAGTGTAGTTGCTGTGATTCTGATTGCCCGTTTTCTGAATTTCCACGGTTCTGTTCTTGCTACCTGGTTATTTAGGTAGGTACCCCCCCTTCCTCCAATATGTCGTGATGATGTGAGAGTTGGAAGTGAAGAAGAGAAAAGGGTTGCAGGTCAAAGACACCTAGGTAAAAACCCGGCAACCGATTCGAAAAGGAAGAATTTCTCTTTCAACAACAGAAAGCGACACACAAAATGTTTTCAACTATGGTTGAGAAAAGCCACACGCACACACACAAAACACAAGGTTTAAAAAAAAAATAACAAGGAAATCTTTCTGCCCATTCCCAATCTTCCAGAAAATATATAAAACAAGATTTAAACCGTCCCATTACAGCGGAAAAAAAGGTTGGGGGCGTTGTTAATTGTAAAATGTCGTGAATGCCGGTGAGAAAAAACACAAGGTGGGCTACAAAGGAAAGGTTGGATGAATTTGGGAGGGAAAATTTGGTGGGATACCAACGCCAAGACGCCGCTCGCTCGTGATGGATGATGATGATGATTGATGATGATGGTCTGGGTTAAGATGATGCTGTGAATGAACAGATGAAAAGGGTTGAAGAAAATCTTCTTCTGGTCGCTAAAAGGCCGATTGAGCTGAGTGATTCAGAGTGTTTGCAGATCGTGAAAAAGATTAGGTTGTATGGTTGGTAATACGAGAACGTCGGAGCGTTTTGGTGATAGGTAACACTATCAGAAGACAGCGGCCAATCCGTTCTTGGAGTGGCGTTTACTGAATCGTTTTCGACCTTTTATTGATTCATTGTCGCCTTGCTCCTTCCGTAAATGCCTTGCGGAAGGAATATTTACTCCGTCAAGAGCATTTTCACCTCCGAGGGTGCTTGCCGGACTGGAAAGGGAGGAGTTGAAATCATTTAAAGTGGAATCACCAGAATACGAGTTAGCCATACTCTGGGATAAAGCAAAATCCTTTGCCTGTTCGAGGGTTTCAAGCCATTCTTGTGTTGAGTACTTGCTTCCGTCGGGGTCGTTGGTTGTGGATTTAGGGTCTTCAAAGACGTATTGCTTGTCTCGCTGAATAACTTGGTTAAAGATACAATTTTATTTTGCAGGTATTAGGAATACCACTTACAGTCTCGACACACCAAGCTGTCAGACCCTTTGAGTCTTGAAAGCTCTTCCACGATGTATGCTGGTCCATCAACGGTATCTGCTCTTTTAGTTTCTTCTCTTCGCCTCCTGCAGGGCACATGACAATGCGGCCACTTGACGTAATCATTACTAGTCGTTGCCGCTTTTTCATAGTGTTACCGCCAAAAAATCGAGCAAATTTCCGGGGAGTTTCCGCTCCTTCCCCGCTCTTGCTGCCAAGGGGATGGTGTGGGGGATGCTGGGTGACGAACATATTTCCAAGTTTGAGGATCCGCTCATTGTTCTTAGTAAGAACCGGAGACCATTCAATATCCAGTTGGCTTGGAGGGGGCAGTTCGGTGATAACCCTGGGTTGCGGCCTTATTTGGTGACCAAGTGATGCTCCGGGAGTTGTAGGGCCTGAGGTTATGTTATTTTGGAGGACGTCTTTGGTCGGATAAGGGCCGTAATTACCGTTCAACCTGATTGGTTCGTGCGGAGGGACATAGGCCTTCAATCGTGGAGCTTTTTGTTTCCATAAACCTTTACCCCATACAATACCTTCAAAGAATTGGTGGTTTTTGATGTGTTCCATAGGTAACCGCTTGGCGGGGTCCAGCACCAAAAGTCTTTCGACAAGGTCACGTGCCACAGAAGGAAACCCATCCGGAAATACGTATTCCAGTCCAACGATCTTCTGGAATGTCTGATATTCGTTAGCAGCCTTGAATGGTGGTCTTCCGGCTAAAAGTTGGTAGATGATGCAGCCAAACGCCCATAAATCGCTGGCTTTGCATGCATTCTTGTCAGTTAACAATTCAGGGCTGACATATTCGGCAGTTCCAACAAAAGATACGGCTCGATCTGATTCAACACCGTCAAGAGGATCACCAGACACAGAGCCACTTCCATTGGGTGACTTCTTAGTTTCTAGTATCTTTGCAGTTCCAAAATCCGTGATTTTGACGTGCATTTGGTCGTCCAATAACACGTTTTCCGGTTTAAGGTCTCGATGTATGACACCCCGTGAATGCATGTAGTCAATAGCATCAAGGATTTGTGCGCCATAGAACCTAGTACATTCCACATCGAAAGAAGTCATTTTCTTGAGAAAGCCAAGTAATTCTCCCCCACTCGCTAGATCGAGAACAAAGTATAGTGAACGTTCATCTTGAAATGTGTAGTACAGTCGAACGATTCCGGGGTGCTCCGTTAATCGATTGAGCGTATCCTTCTCGATGTTGACGTATTTTACTTTCTTCTCCTTGATGATGTGGCGTTTGTCGAGAACTTTAATGGCGTACTCGCGCAAGGTCTGTCGATCCGTCGCAGCCAGCACTGTACTGTATGAACCCTCTCCCAGTGTTCGACCGAAATTGAAGTCCTTGACCCCCTTTTTTACTACCCTCGTGACAGGTCTTCCACTCGAATCAACTTCCTGCCTCACACTGACAGATGCGCCCTTCTCTCTCCATTCTTCACTACTCGCCAGCGGTCCATTTTCTAGGCCGTAGGGAGAGCCTGAAAGGTGGCTTGGGCCGACCGGAGCACTGGAACTGCCATGGTCATTCATTGGTACACGCCTCGAACTTCTTCGTGGTGGGAACGGCCCATTACCGCGGCCATGTGGCGGCGGTCCTCTATATCTATCACTCCGACTAGATTCTCTAGAAGGTATACCTGCGCCGTGCATTGCAGATGCCGCTACTCTCGAACTTGCAGTCCGCCTAATATCTCCAGTCAGGCCATCATCATTATAACGATATGTACCGGGGGTCGAGGTTGTGGAGGTCGCGGAGATGTTGGGGTGGTTGTAGATGCCTGAGATGGGACGGTTTTGCGGATGCTGTGGAGGAGCATTGCGAGGTGGCATTATCGGGCCGGATGCATAAGGGGGAAATTGGCTCTGTTGTTGAGCCTGGTGGGCCAAAGGCATCGACTGTCGGTGAGAGAGACGGGGAGGATATGAAGTCGGCTCGGTCGATGTGGCCGCCGATGTAGAGGCGCCTGGGTATAAGTTCTGATTGAATGCGGCAGAGCCTAGAGACGGAGAGTCTGAGGGTAGCTGTGAGGGGGCTTTTGTTCTCTGCTGTTCGGTGATTGTGCTCGAGGATGATTGTGAGGGAGATGACGACGGCCGCCGGTTCTGGGAGGTGTGGTTGTCTGCATCCTGAGGCGGAGGAGAGGGCGACTTTGTGTCCTCGTCTGGATTTGCAATACGCAGGCCGCCGAGGGACTGCGAGAGACTGAGGTCGCCATTCATTCTGGCGACGTGTGGAGGTGGGTCGGTAACGAGCGAAAGGTGGTTGCGGAAGAGCAGCAACCGTGGAGGAGGTACTCGGTACTAGGAGGTAGCGGAGCAAGTGGTAGCGGCTGAGGGTTAGGGCGTGGCGTGGGAGAGGCCCGGCGGCCAGCAGTAGAGGGCGATTGACCGTCTCGATGGACGACGGGCAGGCCTCGACACGGGAGGAGGTGGTGGAGGATGGGGGGGTGGTCCTGAGACTCTGCGATGCCTAAGTCCAGTGTCAATCCGTCCCCCAAACGAACGCTTTAATTAGGTCGAGTCGGTCGCGACTCGCGCAGCAGCATCAGCAGCAGCATCAACAACGACGACGGGAGCAAGGCATTCGCCAGACGAGCGCACAACAACGGCCAACACGGTGCACGATGGGCGAGACAGACGAAAGGGGGGGCGGTTCAGCGCAACGCAGTGTGCAGTGCAGTGCAGTGCAGTCGGTGGAGGGCTTCGCATGGCCTCTCCGGAGATTTTGGGACGGCCTTCTCCCACGCCTACGACACCCCCCGGCCTTTGTATGACCCTACCTGCGCCTGCCTCGTCATGGCCCGCTCTCCGTTTGTGCCCCGTTACGCACAATTCAATAGATAGCCAGGTCGACCACCACTCTCCCCATGCAGCCGTGGCTGCTTGCATAAGACAAGTCATCACCATTCCCGCCTGTTCCATCCGTCTGTCTGGCTGTCTGGCTGTCTGTCTATCTATCTACTATCTGCTATCTGTCTACCGTCTGTCGTAGGCGTTATTCTATCCATGGTCATATCATGATCCTCTCTTCCTCTTCGTTTTCTGCTCTGCTTTTTCCCTCCTCCTGCTTAGGCCCCCCCTCTGCAGCGTGCTGCTAAACCTCCTTTGACAGCCTCTGCCCTAGCTCTGATACCTCCAGCAGTAACAGCCCACTCCTGCAGCCGCACCATGGACCGGTTTCCTGAGGCAGCAACCCAGGTCAGTGCTTACACGTAGGTATGGACGTGTGTGCTCGAGTTGTTGATCGTGACATGCTGTGGCCGCTGAGGAACCTGCCTTGAGGACCACCTCTGGTGTGCTTCTTCCATTTCGTCATTTTTTCAGTCCACAGACCTTCTCATGATCAAAATTTTAAATAGGCGAGCCAGCCATTCATATCTGCCCTTGGGTCCAAGGGCGACCGAGATCGATGGACTTGTGCAGTTTTCCCCTGCTCTGGCAGCGCAGGACGGCTCATGCACCGCAAACCGTCGCCGGGCCACCTCACCGTTCCAATTGATGATCTCAGATGCGCGGGACAATGCAGATCTTGCTCTTGGGTTAAAAAGGTCCCAAAGCAGAAAACGCGATCGAGTCTGCCGTTCATCTACGGCGAGTGCCTTGGTGAACCACATATCTGAGCACAGCCTTCCATCAACTTAGAAACCTCAGTACTCATCCGAAACAGCATGTTGGCAGTGGCAATGGCAATGGCAATGGCCGGGCAAAGAGGTAGGAAAGTGCATTTCATACCACTCTATATCATGGCTTCCTTCGATCTTCCAGCCAACATAAAAATTATCTACACATCACCTCAATCAATTCACAGGCAAGGCGAGCTTCATTCTATGCTTCAGAGCCTCCAAGGTCTCTCGATACCGCAGCCTTCCTGATCTCTTGCCGTGATGCTGCGTTGTCGACCATCGGAAATAACGTTGACTGCCGCCGACGTTGAGGAGACACGACGTCGACTCGCCAGCCGGCAAGCTGCAGGTTCAACGCCTCCCGCGTCTAGAAGGGCCTTTGCTTCACGCTCTGGACTGCCTCGAATTCGTCGTGGAGCCGAACACTCTCGTGATCAAGCTGTCACTCCGCTTGGCGTGATACCTCCGCTCGTACCTCGCCGTGCTGCTGTTTCGTCCCATGATTTCGGTGTCGAGGATGGCCAGCCACCCAGACCCTTTTCTTCAGACGATTCGGATATTGATTTTGGCGCTCTATCCCTTGATGAACAACGGCATGCCCCGGGGCCCTCTTCCAACTCGCATGCTGCAGGCGAAACTGGCAGCCCGACACATCATGATAATGACGATGAGTCTTCCCCTCCGAGGCATCAGTTTGGATTCTCCGGATTCGGTAGGAACCGACAAACAGCTTCTGACGAGCGTGATGAAAGCCTTGCACAAAGATTATCTCGCCTTTCCACCGATGGAGCAGTCGGATCAGCTGGGTCGTCCCGAAGCCAAGGAGGGCGTCCACGATCTCGGACAGAAACGTCAGAGGATGATACGCCTACACTCTTCTTACAGGGGTACTTCGAATCGCCCGACCGATATACGTTCAGAGAATTCAGACGTGCGGATGTCGGCCCTGAATATCCCGCTTTTCAGTTCCCTGATGAAACATCATTGCATTCTAGAACTCACCAACACCTTCGAGGTTTACTAATCCCTAGGGAAGAAGAGCCGCCCAGTGAAGGTACAAGTCTCGATCCCGGCCTCGCAGCTGGATCGGCTATTGTTAGTGAACCCCAAAGAAATTCCTCAGCTTCCAGCTTGCCGTATTCGGTCTATGAGTTGCCATCATCGAGACAATCTAGTAGCCACCATGTGCAGTACGATGGGACCTCCGTATCGAGACCACCGAATGGAGGCGCTTATCGCTCAATACGACCATCTGAAATACATACACCACCAAATACAGGCCCGCCCCCGCTCCCGCTTCGAAGGCCAAGTATCTCAGTCCCAAACCTAGCTGCGCCCTATATTGCGCAGCATGGTCCATCCCCTAGCCCGGCAAGTCCTTATAGTCGACCTCACAGTACACAGAATAGCCCAAGACCCTCGAATAGTCTGTATACACCGAACGATTATGTGACTACCAATATGCTGCCTGCCACTGTGGCCGCACGGAGAAATATCGTATCGCCTCTAGATACACTTCAGCAGCGGGCAACCTCACAAATGTCTCATGAAACATACCATACAGCGTCTTCTCGACCGGGCTCCACACAACCAACCCCCCCATTCCAAACACACTTTAATAACACTAATTACAACATATTCCATCGAAACCAAACTCCATTGTCAGGTGGTCATTGGCCTTACGTATCCCCCTACAGTGTTGATCACACCGGTGACAATATGTCCCACCGAGACCAACCTTCATTATCAAGTGGCCATCACCCTTACCTGTCTCCCTACGGTGCTGGTAGTGGCGGAGACCGCTACCCCATCTTCCCCAGGCCACAGCAAGGTCGTCCTGATTTTCTAGGCAATGGTCTTCCTTCTCAGTATCATCATCATCAAGCTAGGCTTGTGACGCCATCTGAACAAATAACTGGACAAACACTCTCCCACCCGCCATCCCGACCACACAGACCTGTTCCTATTCGACCTGACCATAGGCCTAGCCAAACCAACGCGCCAGTCTTGCCATCAGAAACACACTCCTCGCCTCGTCCACGGTCCCACGCTGTTTCAAGCGGGTCCGGCCCGCCTCGACGCCAGCACCCTCGTCTCAGCTCCACGTTATCGCACCCACACTCACAGGTGTCTCAAAGTACTTCCTCAGAGAGATTATCTACCATACACATACAACCACCTCATAGGCCAACAAACCACCCTGGCATGTCCCCCAATCCACAGCAGCCGCCCATACCACCGAGACGACAACATGTAAGCGGTATCCCGGTTCCCGTACCAACTGGCCCACGCAACAACCACCATGATATTTACTACGAACAAGTACCTCGCCATCCTCCCCGCTCCCCTTACGTCATCCATATCGACCCCCCGCCTCCCTCACCACCGGCAAACTCAGAGCGTGCTACAGCAACCCCAAGGCCCCCACCTCGGCTACGCGGGACGGATACGCCTCAGACGCGCCGCTCTCGAGCCCGACGCATGGATGCGCGGCTTCTGAATCAGGAGAATGAAGGGGAAGTCGAAGAAGCGCTGATGAGAGAGGAAATCAGACTCTTAGAGGGACGGAGAGAGGTCAGGAGTAGTGCAGGGACATCTTACGCCTCGCCTTCTGGCGGAAGGGGTCGCGGTGATGGTGTAGAAGAGGATGTTGGTAGTCCAGAGGGAAACGCGGTTGCGGAACTGAGGGGTGAGGTTTTGGATCAGACGCCTCCACGGTTGGGAAGGTTTGAGCGGTTGATGGGCTTGTAACTTCTGGATTAAGATACCAATGTTGATTGGATTGGCTTTAGGACATGTTCGTTGGATCGAGTAGGATAGCTTCGCTGCATTTATATCTACATCCCCAGAGATCGCTCGTTTGGGTAAGGGGTGTCTGTTGGGTAAGTACCTGGTTAGGTAGGCATCATTCTTCTTTGAATTCACGTATACCGAAATTATTGATTCAGTTATACGGGCGCTCCTCCCACAATACCGCTAAGCTGATAGGCCTAGGGCAAGGCCCTTAAGATTAAGGAGGTAAGAGGCGCCTAAGGCTGGCTACTTAGCGGAGTTGACCCTCGTGACAAAGCGGTATTATGGGAGGGTGTACCCGGATACTTTTGAAAGGTAGAGAAAGAGAAGTGATGATGGAAAGCTTTTCTTTTATATTCATTTCATGAATCGTTATCTTATTCCTACTTTTTGTTCACTTCTTTTTATCTACCTATACCAATATATAAATATCCCCCCTTCTACAAAAGTAAGATTTTGGTCCTTTTTTCCATTCATCCATTGATTCCTAGAACCCCGTACCCAAAACCCTGGGATTCAGAATCCAACATCAAATCTACGCAGCAGCGGAAGCAGCGCCTCTACTAACCTCCTTAATCCTCCCCTCAATCCTCGGCGCAACGGCTCTGGTCCAATTAACTTGGAACTCGCCCTCACCCAATTCACCGATTGATTTGGGTTGGCCCTTCAATCCAGCTAATCGCCACCACTTGCGCATGACCTTTCTCGCGATGACGAGTTCGCGTTCACGGATCTTCAGGGGGGAGGGATTGGCTGGTTCGGGATGTGCATGGGCGGAAGAGTCGTCTTCAGAGACGTAATCTTCGTCGCTCTCGTCGAGCGGTGTTTCGGTGCCTTCGGGACGGGCGCCTCCAGGGGTCATACGACCACGACCAGGGGAGCGGCTGCGAGAACGAGAAGCGGGAGGGGAGGGAGAAGTAAGGTTACCTTTTTCGTCGGTGGGGGAGGTGACTTTGAGGCCTTTGAGGGCTTCGATGACTTTGGAAGCGGGGGCTTGGGGTTCGTGGATTGTGTGGCGGCGGTGGAGGCGCTCTTGTACGTTTTCCCATTGGCGGTTGAGTGAAGGGGACCACATGTTCCATCGGCCGAGGACTTTGAGAGACATGAAGTATTGGCGGAGGATGGTGGAGATAAGAACACCGTTTTCTTCGGAGACGACTTCCACGGCTGTACCGCCTTCTTCTTCGATAAGGAGGGATGTGTAACCGTCTGGAGGGATTGGTTAGTACTTAGTAGAGGAAATGATACATCGTTGTACTAACCTTTGCCTCGTCCCATGTACCCTCGCGTTGCGAGCACGTATACATGTTCTAGATCTACCGGTTTATCTGCGATGGTGACATTGCTGATACGGCTTCCAGGCTTCTGCGAGTAGTCGGCCTCGAAGGTGATGTTTGAGACTTGTGGGAAACGGCCTAGACGATGTCAGTCATTCCATACTCTTCGCAAACAGAAAAACAGGAAATCCAAATTCGGAAACTGACCTTCCAAAGCTGGGTAAAGCCTTACGCCATTCTCCAAGGCTTCCACAATGGCCTGTCCAGTGACCTTGATAACAATCACAGGATCCTCAAAAGGAAAACAATTCAAGATATCTCCCAAGCGCAGAACGCCAGGTGGATATATTTGATCTCCTCGAATGGTTCCTGCAGCCATGATACAACAATCTGCCTGATAATAGTACCTCATGAGATCACAGACGAAGTTGCCAAGGTTAGATTCCCTGGTCCTGACGGTTGTGAAGCGGGCGTCGAGTGGAGCGGCAGTGTATCCTATGTAACAGACGTATTAGTAACAGAAAGGCATGAGATCTTGGACATGATGGGGAATACCTATGGGTTTCTCCAGCTTCGCCTTCAGTGACCGAGTCAACTTATTCACCAACTCGGTGCCCTGCGGATGCTGCGGAATACTTGAAGTTACATCCCTCCTTGTAATCTTGAGATCCCAGCCCTTGCTTCCATCTTGCTTCCTCCACAGCTCAATATAACTAAGTTGCTTGAAATCGGTGCCGGACCTGAGGACATGGGTCCCATTGACAACGCTATGGTTGTAGTAGTGATCGTGCCCACCAAGCACAATATCAATCAACCCACCCGTCAATTCAGCCAACTTGTTATCATTCGGTTCTCGCTGATGTGTCAACGCAACCACGACCTCACATCCCTGCTCTCGTAGCCCTGGGACAAGCTCCTTTGCTGTAGCGGTCGCTGACTTATATTCGAGATTCGGAGGAAGGGAATTGATCGTGTCCAGCCATTCCCGCTCAGCAAGGCCAATCACACCAATCTTGATACCGTTCGAGGATGTCAATATCTTAGTCTTGGGCGAGTTACCAAGGGAAATATCGTCGCCAAGGTCTTTGTCTAGGACGTTGGCTAGAAGCCAGGGGAAGTTGCATTGGCCGGTAAGGTGGCGGTATTGTCGGATGCCAAAGTCAAGGTCGTGGTTCTGCAGTGAGACAATGGAATGTTAGTGGTGTTCATGGAAGCCAGATGGTAAGGATGCAAAGAGAAATCAAACCCACCCCAGTACAAGCAATATCCGTGCCAATGCCATTGAGTGCCGGAACCATATGACTACCTCCAAGAAAGTCAAAACCACACTCGATAAACAGTCTACCCATAAACCTCACGCAAGAGGGATCTAGGGGTGAGTAGAAGCGAAGATGATAGTTCACGGACCTTTGGTCACACTGCTCTCCAAACTCGGGTTGAAGGCATCGCCGGAGAAGAAAGTGATTGCTTTCGACTGGTCCTTGAACTTTTCATTGCTGCGGTAGTAGTCGGTCAGGTATTGGAAGCGTGCGTACCCGCCAACGGGCTCTGCAGAGCCAGCTTCCAGGTGGTAAACATCGTTGTAGTGCAGGAAGCGGAGGTCTGGCGGGGCTGCGGGGTAGTTTTCGAGGGCGAATGTAATACTCTCGTCGGGGATTGGCTGTGGCGGTGCCATTGGCGATCGTGGAGCTGGGCGGTGAAAATGAATGAATGAATGGAAGGGGAGGAAGAAGAGGTGAAGAAGGAATAAGAAGACGGCGGAGGTGATTTATCGATCTATCGAATTATCGCCCCAAGCTGAAGTAAGTCGTGTGCACTCCCCAGCGCGCGCGCAATGTTGCGGTCAGCGTACTCGTAGCTTGGCGCGTACAACAAAGCACCCAGAACAATTGCTCAGCTGTTATTTGCAGAAGACGCAGAGTTGCTCCTGTGTGGCGTCAACCTCACCATGCACAAGACAGGTTCTAGAGTAAGGGTCATGCTTGCTAAGTGGGCTGCCTATGGCGCTTTAGGGAATTCGGATAATTATGTTGAGATGAGAATAGAATCTGTCTTTCATGCATGCTCCAATATGTATTTTCCTTTGTGCGCATCAAATCATTATCCCTACCAGAACCTCCTAAACACCATCTGGGGTATCATGCTTTCTCTTGCTCGCTCCCCGCAAGCATCGTAACATGATATCAAAGCTAATGCAATACTAATAAATAATGGAAAACGCCATGAGTAGAGAATTTACACACTTGTCGTAAAATAAGGTTTTCGTCCACTAGCCACCAGCTAGTCGTCCTTTTTTAATCCACCTCTTAATCCCGCTCACTAACCGTCCATCGTCTCTTCGGGCCCCTCTCACGCTCGTTATGGGCCGCAGCAACTGGAGATCCCCAAAGCCCATGCTGAGACATTGATCTGTTCACTGATGCCGATGGAAGTGGCGGAACATCATCGTTTTCGGTCTGGCTAGAAGAGGCACTGGGTGGTTTCTTTGGCTTAACATCGTTAAAGTTGAGAACCATATCCCGTCCAGGGCTATTTGACATGTCACTTTCGGGAAGAGACGTTTTCCTGGGGCCCCAGAGACCCAAACTAGGTGACGCGGACGGGGCAGGGCTAGCATTGGAAGAAGAGAACAACTTCGTGGATAGTCCGGAGGTTGAACCTCGTCGCATGCTGCCGAGGGAGCTATTGAGTGCTCGAACGGGCTCGCCGATGCTGAATGGAGAATCGAGAGGGTTTGCCGCTACACCTGCTGAACTAGCAAAACGACGACGATACTCGAGTGAAGGGCTCGGGGCAACAACAGAGGAAGGAGAAGAAGCCTGAGGCAACTTTGAAGGGTCTATCCCAGGTCGAAGGTGGTCCACAGACGCCACCATTTTCATCTCATAATCTTCTGAGATCCCCATATCCATAACCGAAGACCTCCGTGAGTTTGACGCCGGGGGTGTCAGCGACTTGTGAGGAGGTGTTTCTTTCCTAACCGCCATTGATAACGAAGCCATGCCTACATCAAGAAGGACTGGCTGGTTGGATATGGCGCCCAGGAGAGCATTGCAGCCGGCTCCATGGGTGACCAGAACGATGACAAGTTCTTCCTCGACGTCATCTGATTCTTCTGCTTCCGGACTGGAAATGGCGTCGAGGCTGTTGTCCTGTTTAGATTCATGTTCTTTATACCATTCGAGCATCCCTGCGAGTCCTTTACGAAATCGCTTGTGCATGGTGCCCCACTCATCACCATACTCCCCGCCATCACCCCATTCCTGCGGGGGCCGCATGCTATCCCATTGGTAGTCAACTTCTGTGCAGGCATCCCGGGCGTGGGCTACGTATCCCCGAGGGATGGGCTCCGAAGGCGATACTGCATATGAGGGCATAGGTGGGTCATAGATGTTGCTAGGTGGTTTGGCGGAACCTGATCTGTGTGGAGCCCTGCTATGGCTGTGAATAGCACTGCCTAGGCTACCGGAACGCTCACGGCCCGGCAGAGCTTGTGCAAGAGCACCCATACCTCCCAAAGCCCCATCTTTCGAGGCTGGCCTAGCAGAATGCAATCCGTTGGTTTTCGCCCACCCGCCGGGGAAATGACCCTTGCTGCTGCTCGGGGTCTGCTGGGATTCAATGAACTCTGCACGCCTCAATAAGTCTGCTTTTGCTCCTGCGACCATCATGGTGGAATTTGGTGGGGGTGTGATGTTGTCAAAGTAGTCGGGAGAAAGCCATTCTCCTAGAAACGCGTCGATACGTAAGGTTGTCTTTTTGGGACCTTGTACTCGAGCATTCTTTCGGAAAACCTGGAGGTGGTGATCCTCAGTGGTATGGTGTGTCTTGGATTCAGCCGTGTGTGAACGGGGCGACATGCCAAAAAGTGCTTGTCTCTCTTTCTTGAGCTGTGTAGGGCTAAGCTTGACCGCATGCTCTGGTGTAGGCTGGAATTGGGCGATGCCAGCACTAATACCAATCGCCGTCTGGACGCAACGAAGATATGGTGATGAGTGCACTATAATCTTTTGCTTCCGTCTCGGATGCTTTGGGGGATGTCTAGAGTGGTCTGCACCGTCAAGAGGGCTGAAGTGGAGATGCTCTATGTCGGCGTTATCTCCGTTCGTGATGGGATCATTTTCTCTCTCGAGCTCCCTCGTGTGTAACACGCTTGCTATTCGAAGGCCAAGGGCTCTCGACTGTGTCCAGCCACCGTATGTCAAGGGAGGGTCGTAGGGGGTTGGGGAGGTGAGGTGCCATGTCTTGTCGGCGGCATCTAGTCGGGCTCCATGACTTTTACCAATCAATCAGCTTTCCATGACGGGCACAAGGCGCTCTAGGGACACATGAAGACTAACCGGGCAATAATGACAACGGCGGGGCCCTTCGTCATGGCGGAGGGTTGAGGGAGAGCTTGGTGGGAGTGGGGGGCGTAGTGGTCGCGAAACGCAACAGAAAATTAGGCCCAGGCAGGCATTCAAGAGGGAGAGGAAAGCTAAAGCAGGCGGAACAAAGGTTGAGAAGTCGACAGCTGCAGGGACTCAGTGGTGAAGGCGAGACGGGGTGGATTAGTCTGGGTAGAAGTTTGGAGGCGTGGCTGCTGCGGAGAAATAGGTTGAGCGATGGAAGTTGAAGCTCGTCACCAATAACGGCAAGAAAAAGTCAAGGGTGCATGACAGCATGCATTGCGGGGCTAGAAGGGCTGTCGTGGGCTGCGCTGCGGCCGTGGAACCCTTTGGGGAGAAATAGGCGCCTCCTGCAAACCTCTGCTAATCGCTGTCCTTGTCCTGTATGTACCCTGCCGCTTTTCTGGCTAATAACCCAGCAACACCACAGCCGATATGGAGAGGAGGTGATGATGATGATGATGATGATG
>AJFL01003035.1:0-53805 GCA_000467735.1 Rhytidhysteron rufulum CBS 306.38
ATGCTGACGATGAGGTGCTCTCAATCGCGATGTGATATCGAAGGAGGAGGAGGAGGCGGCGTAGGTCTGGCATTAAATAATCAATTAAACGCTCCCGATGCCGGTCTCGGGCGGCGACCCTTGGGCAAAAGCACCCGCAGCCCGCAGCCAGGCGCCCGTAACCAACGGCCGGTTTTATTGCAGCCGGCACTAGGATATACCACCCGTGGACCTACCCTGCTACCTAGGTAGAGTGGTAGAGTGCTGGGTAAGGATACCTGGATATTGTCATTCTACAGGCAGCTGAGCTGAACAAAGCACCATACGTATGATGATTCCCATCCCATTTTGCATGTGATTCGCCCAGCTTAAAAGCCTTCACTCTGCACACCACACGTGTCTTCCATCTGCAGTGCAATACGAGTCCATCCATCACATTCCTCTCATCTCCCAATCTCCATCTCCAATCCTTTCGCACATATCAAATTATCCAACCAAAAAAAACAGCTCAATCCAAGAGAAGATCCATGACATCAATTCCAAATTCTCGATTAGGCATCCCATCCGTTCGAACAGAACACGCAGCACGAAGCATACATTTCGTTATCGATTTTACGATGCATTTGTTGAGAGCTAACTCCAAACCCACAAGGCTTCATTGGGCAATTCGTTCCGTATTTCTTCGAGATATCTGTTATCTCTTGAGTCGCAATGCACACTACCTAGTCCAAGCCATTCGCATGCATATGTAGCATATCTTACACCCATCACATCCATCCCTCATCACCCCTCTCTCAAAACCCACGCTCACTCCAAATACTCCCCTCCAGTCTCCCTATGCATAACATCAAAAAGCGGCTTTGCACTAAACCACCCCGCCCTAGGCGTCCCAACCGTCTTGTACGTATACTCGGCATCCTCAGGATGAATCTTCACAGTAACGCCTCCTCTGCCCCCCGCCGCCGCATCAGCCATCAATTGCGCATGACAGCACTTTTCCAAACTAACGAACCAAAACACCGCCTCTTCAACCGTCTGCCCGCAAGTTAAAAGCCCATGGTTCTGCAGTAATGCAGCTTTCTTATTCCCAAGTGCTTTGGCGATGTTCTTGCCTTCCTCCTCAGCTAGCACAATACCGTTGAAGGAGTCGTAGAGAACGAGGTCCTGGTAGGTAGGTTAGTCCATTACAAACTCCGAATCTTTTCTTCGGAAACGTACATTGTAAAATGCGCATGAGTCTTGCGTAGTCGTGTCTAGCAATCTCCCTAAGCTGCAGAAACTCCGTCCATAGATACTATGGCTATGTGCAGCGGCATTGACATCAGGCCTCGCTTTATGAATGGCAGAATGAATCATATAAGCCGCTTTATTAAGCAATCGAACCGGACCTCCATCAATAACCTCTCCCTCCTCATTCACTAAGATCAGATCCGAGGCTTTCATGAGACTGAATGCGACGCCGAAGGGGTTTACCCAGAATGTAGTTGGGTCGACCGGGTCCTGCTCATTGAATCAGAAATCCGTTTCAATGCCACATAACACCGTATGGAACATATACATACCCTCAAGGTAATATGTCCCGCAACCCCTTCATCGAATCCAAATTTCCCGAAAATCCTAAATGCCCCCGCGAGTCGCCCTTTTAGATATGCTCGTTCTTTATACGGATCGGTGTATTTGGGCGGGCCTGGAATTTCCTGCTTTTGGCTTTTGGCGTCCCGTTCATTGAGGCCCGGTTCTAGAGGTGCAGCCGCAGAGGGCTTATTCTCTGAACTGCTGGTTGCAGTGTATGTAGCCGCGGGAGGAGGCATGATATCAACACCCAGAGAGAGCCAGGAACAAATTGAGTTAAGCAAGACCGATAAGGAATTCAGGTTCAGATAAGAAACAATCTTAACTCAAAAGCTACAAAAACTGAAAATCAATGAACAAGAAAACAAAATGGTTAACAAGTTCAAAGTCCACAATTTAAGTGCCTGAGAGATAGACCTCGGAATTTATTCCACCTGTCCTGCCTGCCCCTCTTTGACGTTTCCGGCAGATCCAAGGGCGCAGGTGTATAGTCAGACAAATCATTACGTCGTTGATTTGCTGGACAATGATCAGCCTTGTTGTTATCTAGCCACTATGAAGGATCCATTGATGCAGATGTGCGGGGTGGGCTTTACCGGTTTTGGATGGGGTTTTGTTACTCTGTGTCACTGACTCAGTTTTTAGTTTTTGGGTTTGATAGGCTGGTTTGGGAAGGTGTTTGCGTTGTTGGAACACGTGGATATGAATGACAATTGTGGGAGATCGTTTGAGGTATCTTTGTTTCAGTGAGAAGTCTTAAGTAAGTAAGTAAGCTTAAGAAAATAGGTATATTTTTTTTTGTTTCGGAGATCAGCTTTGATTGACCACCTCCCACAGTATCCTAGCATTCCGTCCATGCTTCAACATGACAACCATCAGTTACCTTATTGTTGCATATCCCGCAACGAAACATGATGAACCACCGGCTGCAAAAGCCCCAAAAGCATGATAGCATGTCCCCTCGACCGAATCCCAGCATCAACATCCACATTTTCCTTATCAACCCTCAACCCTCGACCATCCCCACTCACCACATCTCCCCAAGCCCTAATCACTTCCGGATCCAGCTTCAAATCCCAACTACCTTTCCAGGTAATCCTAGCGGACAGGTACTCTTCGGGTGCTTGGTACCTAAAGACACAAGCGAGCGCTTTTCCACCATTCCATAGCTCCATGGATTTGAGCTTTGGCATTCTCAGGGCTGCTTCTGCTGCTGACTGGAGCATGGTGTTGATTTCTGAGAGGCTTTCGTGGGGAGTTAGGAGTTGGGAGGAGAGTATTAGGGAGGCTAATCGGTTCCAAATCCAGGTTGGTTGGCGTGCTTGGAAAAAGTGTTTTGCGTCTGTGAGGAAGGATGCTGAGAGGTGTTTGAGGCTGAGGGATACCACTGCAAGAGCGCTTGTGGTAGCATGAAGAATATTGTCGGAGTCAGCACGAGTCCTCTCGGTTTCTTCATAGAGTACCAGCCTCTTTAAAGAATTGTGAATAAGTGATTTGAGCAGGGCTAAGTGATCTATCAATCATAAAAGTAAGTATACTGATTCTGATGAAGCACTTCTAAACTCCAGGCTCACTTACCTTGATCAGAACTCGCTTCATCTACCCAAGGTTCATAATAAACCTCCTTCAGCCCAGGAAGCCGTCGAATAATGCATTCAGTCATCCCCGGCCCCCATTGATAAATTGACTGTCGCCGTAGCACCAGCCCAGTCACGGCCGCTACCCTCGGTATTATGCGCCAACCATTAGAAGGCAATCCCAACCTATACTCGTATCTTGTACTAGAGAATCCCAGTCCCATTATGCCATGACCTTTACCCATACGCTCCACACGCCCATTACCATAATATCGAGCGCATACAAACCGTATAGGACGAACGCGGATATCAAGCACTAATTTCTCACTCGGTTCCCACTCCCTAAGAACATAGAATAATCCCTTGATACATTTCATGATTTTATCGTTGTTGTCTCTGTAATAGATTCCCAAGAGCCCGATGTCGAAATTTAGGGATTCTATGAGCTTTCTTTGTTGGGAGGGTATTTTTTCTAAGCCGCTGAAGTCATCTGGTGTAATTCTCAACTGACGAAACGTCCTCTTTTCGATGAACGTTCGCCATTCTGGACATATTGCCGCGTAAGGAGATATACGGTTTTCGTTCCTTACCAGTTCTTCCAGAATCATTAATCGGATCTCGGTCGGGAGGGATCTCCAAGACGATTTATCGATGTCCATCTTGGTATAAAAATGCTGTCGGATAGTCCGGGGGTGGACGAGAGGGTTGTTGGGTGGAGGGTGGAGGACAAGTATGGAAATTTGAAATTCTTTTTGTGATAACTTCTCCCAATCATAAACCGTGGTTCACTCTTCCACAACAACTCAGTCATCCACGGCGAAGCGAGTAGATCACGTGCAGATGAGAGCCGAGCAATCATTTCTATCCAGATTATTCTATTATATGCTACAATAGAAAGAACCAAGAGAAGTTTTAGGATCCAAACTCCACCATCCCCTCCCCCACCAGAAAAAAAAAGAAGAAACACTCAAGGCCGTAAGTCCAACGCCCACATGACAAATACGAAACGAAATAACCCCCTTAAAAATATGATAAAACGAGCTCCAAGACGGTGCAGCTAGCTGGTCATAACTTTTCGTCAATCCCGTCCTCGTCTTCGGTTTCCTCATCAATGGTCATCAAAGGGGTAATTCTAAAATGCGATCAAGCAGAGAAGTCCATGCTCATTTCTAACTCTTGATCATCCCAACGCATTATCTGCGCCCCGCCCATAGTCCCTTGTACAACTGGAGCTTGGCTCATTCCCATAGAAATGCTCGTATTCTTGATGCTCTGGTGACCAGGCACCTCGAAGCTTTGGGGTAGCTGATCCCACGCTGGGAATCTGAAGCAATCGGGTTGTCCAGAAGGTAAGTTGCCCAGGGCAATGCCCACTTCTCCATTCTCTCCCATGCATATCGGATCCCCAGTAGGGTCACATGCAAGTTCTGGAATGTCTGTGCCCAGATTCAATCCTTGAAAATCCCCAAGACCAGTAGTGTTGGGGGTTATAGGGAAGCGATTGGTACCAGTGAGAGCACATGTAAACGAGTCTCCCCATCCGCCACTTATCAGATCTTCGAATCCAGTCACATCACCCTGCATGCCGGCGTTGATACCTAGATCCTCCATTAACTCATGCCGTTTCGTATTTGGACTGATAGCAGCAAGGCCATGCGCTTGCTTGAATAGTGCAAGCCATTCGGGGTTGTCTGCTGCAGTTTGGTTCCATGAATCATCCGGATCATCGTACAATATCCGACGAGCTTCGCTTTGTAGGACACCGTCTGTTAATGCTGTCAAGCCGTTCTGTTCAACAAATTTACGAGCAAAGTGTCCAAGTCGAACCGTAAGTATTTCCCAGCAAGTGGACGGCGTGCCGTTTGACTGGGGGCTGGTAGAACTTGCGACAAGCTGAGGAGTTCTGTAGTTGGCCGTCGAAGGGCTCACAGAATTGCTAAGTGCAGCTGCGGATAAATCGGCGCAGCCTTCTGCAGAGAGAATCGATGGTTGGATAGGTATTTCGGACATTGTGGTATCTAGAGGGTTGTTGCCATAGGGTAACGCAGCTTCCAGGTCCGTAGTCATGAAAGTTGCTTGTGCTTGTGAGATGCTAGACGAATTGGTTGCAGAGAAAGGGAATGGTGATTTACTTTCGTTCGCAATAAGGTATGGGGGCATGGCGTTGGTGACAAGTGCTGCGACATGGGGTTCTAATCCGCGGCATCCTTTCCACTGCTGCATTTGAGCACCGTTGCGGAATTCTTTAGCCAGATGGTCCACGCGATCTTGCCACTTGTTGAACTCCATGGCGCAAAAGCCACAGCGAGACTTGATGAAAGTGGCCTCGGCTTTCCAGTTTTCCATAGCCTTTGTCATCTTACAGTCGTGCATGAGCCGGAGATGTTGCCGTAGATGATCTTTACGATAGAAGGTACGCGCTTCGAGACCCTTATCCTCGCACGCCCGATGGTTGTGGGTATTAAGGTGCTCTTTGGAGGGGTCGAGAGCATCGCAATAAACGCATTTGCGTTGCCCGGAAGAGGAACATGTAATTACCTCCCCAAGGGGAGCGCAGATCCACTTTTCAAGTGATAGGTGTAATGTTTTTTCGTGCCGTGACCAATCATACTTTGACTTGAATCGATCGGTACAGAACGTACATTGGAAGAGGCGTGAGGAAGATGGATCAGACTCATGTTTTGCAGTGCGGGAGGGTACTCGACGACGACGACGACGATCCTTCCTAGAGTTGCTATTTAGTGAGCCCAAAGAGTTACGAGAACCATATGAATAGGCTGATCCGTGGGAGGGCTGCGAGCCTGAAGACATGTTTGTGAAGCCTGTTTCCAACGAGGTGGTCGAGGGAGCACGGAAGACAGAGAAGCTTCCGGAAGTGCTGCCATTGGAATTGTTTTTGCGAGCGCTGAAACTGCTTGAAAGACTCGCTGGCTCAGGGGGGTCGAATGTTTCCACGGCTCGGGCAATGGCAGTGATAGGAGCAGGTTCGTTCTCAGGGGGAGAGTGCTTCCATCGCTCGAAGGGATTAAGCGATTCCCAAGTTCGTCCAGGTGGAATGTTTATAACCTCTGTAGAAGGCCTCAGACTGGGAGACGCACATCGTTTCTGGCGCGTCTTCTGTCTTCGCCGAGTGTTGGCCATCCAGTTCGAGATTTGATTGCTAGTTAAGCCAGTCTTATTCTTTAGTTCCTCCTTCTCCTCTTCAGTTGGGTACGGATGATCGATATGTTCCTCCATCCAGTCTTTCAGGACCATGACTGCTTGGCGAGGAAAACGAGCAGCGGCGGCGCCTTTCTTTGGTCCCTTGTCTTCATCGGGTGTTTCGATAGGGCCCACGTGACCTAAGCTACGCATTTGCTTCTTGCCAGTGAGACCTCCGAAGAGGTGGGCGCTATCCTCGCTCACTAAATCTAAGGTGTCAAGGGCAGTCCTGGATCTGAGTCGATTGTTCTTCGGATGACTGAAGCTGCAAGGCCGGAACAGAGCATTGCAGGGAGAGCAAGCCCCGTTCATGCCATCGTAAATGAAACATTCGAGACCACGTGAGTGGCAGTAATCGCATGCATGTTCAGGCTTGTGGTACCGAGGAATCCAGTTGGAGAAGTCATGGTTGAATTCCTCGTTCTTCTCTGCTTCGATAGGCATTGCTGTGCTAAAGTCGTCTTGGAATCCATGGCAAAGACACCTGTGAACTATTAGGAATGTGAACTTTGACGGAATTGATATACAACGATGACCTTGTTCTACACTGCCAACACCAAGTGGCAGTGCCGAAGAGGCATGAGAGGTGGGGTTTCAGAACAGTGAATTCATATAGAGCGTGTTCCGTAGGTAAATGAAAGAGGGGAACTGGTTAGAGGGAGGGTATAGAGGGAGGGGAAAGCATAGGACTGATTGGTGATTTGCCTGAAAGGATCAAGGTAGTGGACTAACCCATCGTGATTGTCATCGCCGTGTGCTGGGCACTTGTTCTGTCTTGGGGGTACTATATCGGCTGTCTCAGGGTCATTGAGGACTGTTTGAGACGCATCAGGCAAAGCAGCCTCCCCAAAATCGAAGTACTGGCCAATATCGGCATGGTGGTTGGGTGTGTCCATGGTGATGGAAGGGCCGAGCCAAGGTGAAGGGCAAAAAGGCTCTCGTAGCGGACGAGACGAGATGACAAAACGCGCCCTACACGCCCTGTGAGAAGCAAGATGTCGTGTCTGAATAATACAGAAGAGGAGGAATGGTGGGAGGATATAGGGAATGGCAAGCCCATGGAAGAGCAAAGACGCACTGGTCAAGCCTTCTGGACAGTCAGCGCAGACGACAAGCGGCCTATACCGGATTGGGAGAGCATGTCAAAAGAAAGGCGTGCGGCTAGCGCTGACTAAATCGACGTGCAGTTCGCGGAGGGGCGATCCGAGCTTGGATGCACTTAGGTGGTGCTTTGGAGGGGGCAGCGGGGAGTGGCTTCGCAGGGGTTTTTGGCGAGCCGGAATCGGCCTCAATCCTTGAAAAAAACTGCTCTTCCCGACCAGCACCGGTCAACATCGCCAGTATAGAGTAGTGGTGTGGAGAGCATTCATCGAAAAGACGCCTTTCCAGCCACCCCTGGCTCCACTCCGGCGCTCTCGTCTGATCTCTGGCGCCGGCTCAAAGGCATGGCGGAAAAATCCAGCGTGAGCCCTCCCTCGGGGTGCTCCGTAGGCAGACATTTAAATCGTGCAGCCTTCTATACAAGTACAATTGCCGTGTTGGTTGGTTCGTCGCACTTTTTTTTGCGATAAGCCTGGGAGCATGCAGTTCTCCGCGGGCACATGAACATTGCTGCTATGGCTT
This sequence comes from Rhytidhysteron rufulum CBS 306.38, assembly GCA_000467735.1. Classification (NCBI taxonomy): domain Eukaryota; kingdom Fungi; phylum Ascomycota; class Dothideomycetes; order Hysteriales; family Hysteriaceae; genus Rhytidhysteron; species Rhytidhysteron rufulum. The sequence goes on from AJFL01003035.1 coordinate 7,953, forward strand.
ACTCATTCCTCCTCGTCAATACGATCAATGCGAATTGGATAGAAACACACAGGTTTATGTGCTCTGTACGTCACTGTCCTTCTTGCCTCAGTCCCTGCATATGATATACGTGGACGGAGTGATATCTTCCGTGACTCCCCGGCGTGAAGCATTCCTTTATCGTCAGCCACTTGACCACCAGCATGCTTTTTGACGAGCACTACAATCCGGGAATAATTGGGAGCCTGAATTTATTGTTACCCCGTACCCCTCTTCTCTGAACAACCTATCCTTACTTGCTCTCGTTTGCAAGGTGGTAAGATTTCTGTCGCTCTGTTTAATTCCCATTCGTTTGTAATCCAGCCGAATAAACTATTAGTGGATGGAAACTGGGGAGGGTAAGGGGAGTAAAGGTTGGAAGTATTGAGCGAGCATGCTGCTATGGCACACTCTTCGGAAGTACGAGAGATGAAGGGTATAGTCACGGAGTGGTTGCAGACCTCGCTACTCAAAAAAGGACATCTATAAAGAGTGGGGTCTGGGGTCCGGGGAAGGCTCACCTAGCCACCACCTATTTCTTATCTACCATCCCTAACGACCGCGGTGAGCCTGACTAATCGATGCAGCAGCGATTGACGAGTATTCTCAGGTTGACGGTAGCGTTTGAAGGATATTGACCTTAATAATGCAGTGAAGCCTTAGAATCGGTCAGTCATGCGAAAGGTTGATTTTTGCGTATACCACCAAACAATCTTGCGAAAGTCTGCCAAACGGGCTTAGTATAGTCTCTACATTATATGAGAGATGCGAGTATGGTCGGGGCGGTGGTCACCAGATAGAATCGATATAAGACTCTTCGTCAAAGGTGTTGTTTCGGTAAACTTGACAAATTGATTGGGCAATCGCATTATGAAGTCGAACCAACCCACTATGATTGGTGAGTTACTCAGATAAGATAGGTAATTAGCTCTCGGCTTGTGTAGGGAAAACAATTGCTCAAAATATGGATTTTGGGAGGACGCTCCAGATCTCTGTCCTGGCCGGTGGATTACTGGCTGCTCTCCACTAACGTTCGGGACTAGGATAGATTGGTGAAAGACGAGAAATTAGGCTTTTCGTGAGTTGAGGATTTGAAGATCGCAGCACCCAAGGTCGTACGGTGACACCCGAGAATCAAACCTTGGAAGGGATCATTGCACTGCTAATTGAATTAGGCTGCATCTGTTCAAGTATTTATACCTGCTGTTTATGCCCAAGAGAAGCATTCTTCGCCCATATCTTTAGTTTTATTTCAAAGTCATCCGCTACCAGAGAATCACCATTCCCGGCCGAAACCCAAAAACTCTGTGGACGCCTAAGCTTGAAGCCCAAGAACAGAACGTACCAAGTCACATGCCGTGTATTGCAACCTGGATTGGTTCATGTGCCACGAAAGTATCATTTACATACAGGTGACATGGTTTGAAATGCAAACGATGCGGAAGACATCCAGGGGGGCAGTTAATCAACAGTCCAAACGGCCTGAAATTGGGTAGAAAAGCACTGCATGTGTGGATCCGATGGCCGATTCTCTGATCGTTCCTGGATGCCATGAGGCTCATCCGACCCAGAGACTAAGCATCGTGGCTCTGGGGAAATAACGTGGTAGACTTAGCCACTGGGCCCTCAATCTGCGTGTGACAGAAACGACGGTCTTGGCATACGCATGGGCTCGGCGGCGGCGGGCGCGATGCCAGCGCATCCATCTCTCTCCATTGGAACTTGTACCAACATAAGCCGCAATACTGGCTGCCACTTGCCTGTCAAGAAAGCCCGTACCGCGTCATGTATCATGTACCTCGTCACCGCCTCACAGCCTTCGCGATTTGTTGACCACGATGACCATAGCCGTCTGGACTGCCTCCGCTGAAACCGCATAGCTGCATACGACGTCTCCACCTCTCGCCCGCCACCTCTCAACCTCCAAATCCTCACAACCTACTTTGAGAATGCACCCACACTGCCTGTAAATCAACGTTTGCCTGATGGATACCTCACCTAACTGCGCTATATGCAATGCGCCAGCATACCCAGAATGCCCTTGCGAATCCGACCGGCTTCAGATCGCTGTGAAGCAGGCCGAATCACGGGCGATGGATGCACGAATGACTGAGATTCGGTGAGTAGACGCTGTTACCACGCATTGAAATCACGCTCTAACCGCTTAATAGTGACTGGGTTGTGTCCCACGCACGTACACATATTCTTAATGCTTACGAACGTTTGTCGACGGCGCGCAAGCAGGCACATTCGGCCTATTTAGGATCATTACCATTCTATTCCATATACATGCAATACTCTGGCCATCCTCCGTTACACCCCGCAGCTCTTGCTCAACTCCAAACCCAAATATCAGACGCCCATGCTGAACTGAAGCGGGGAATTGACGCCGACTGGCGAGCATCTGTTCTCCGATACCCGGAAGTTCTCGATTATTTCTACAGTCTCGTCGATGTTCGTGTGCCTAACGAACGATCCTCAAGCGTTGCCGAACCACCTTTCGCGGTAGCAGGCTATGCTGATCAAGGCTACGAACGGACTGGAGGCTTTAGCAAAGAAAACAAAAAGAAGAAACGACGAGACCGAGAGCCTATGGAGGCCCCAGTTGGAGCACCGAAGAATGATCGAGACGGTTATATGTATACCGTGGGTAGATCGAGAGGCCCACCGCCAGTTCCGACGCCGCCAGTGCAACCCCCTGGAGGGTATAACTACCAGCAAGGCCAACAAGCCCAACAAGGAGGCCAATACTATGGCTATTAATAAGGCCTCATCACACTGCATCCACTGTAAACCTACACAACGGATGCTGGCTACCATCTTATTGTCCACACGATAAGAATATAAGAATTTCAATTCAACAACTATTTACGAAGCTCTCACATCGGGTCACTATTACGAAAGCTAACTACTGGATACCTTGTTGGAGTGAGAAGGATTTAGTACATGAGGAGTTCGGTTATGGCGCTCGAGATTTCCACGATGATTATGATAGTTTGCATGATGAATAGCTCTGGGGAGCAGGACAGGGCATGAAGGACGGCGTTTTCTCTTCTTTTTCCAACATCTTCCTCAGGATCGTTTGATCTGTGGGAAGGAATCTCTTGTGCGACGCCGACAGCATAGCGAGGAGTTGCCCTTCTATCTTGATTAGTATATGTAGCTTCTGATCTCCTATAGTACCAATGTTATGACCAACTACAATACCAAAATCAAACCCCTTGCTGGTGCCCTGAGTGTGATCAGTCTCAGGATACGTACACGCTAATCGATCGTATCGAGCTGTGGGGAGATGATTGCGAGATGCCACGCAGCTACGATCCTATGGTAAGGCTGGCATGGCTGGTTCCACTTGCTAACTGGAGTGCATTCCGAGATGCAGATGTCTTTTCCTGATATGGTCTAGTGCGTATGCGTTTACTTCGTCACCTCTTTGCGACTTCGTAGCGTTCGCGAACATTTTACTACCTAGGCAATCCATTTCAGTTCCACATTTACTGTGAGAGCTTCGAACACCGTACCTCGCACCCCAGACTCTAAATACTTATCGCACATTAACATCCTTGAACGTTAACCATGACCGACAAGAGGAGAGGGAGAGGGAAGAGAAACGAAGGATAATTTGAGTTATCCCGAAGTCAAGGTAAAAAATAATAGGGCTTTACGCTAGACATAAGGTTCTTAGTTTGCTTTGTGGTGTTGCATTGTATTGGCGCAATGATTCGAACATTCACATATGGCGTCTGGGGTGGGTTGAACCTAGACTAAGAAAGAGTCTATAGCGCGGTAGCTATTATCCGATTGCTATCATGGTTCAATTGCAATAACTTCTACTCTATACTCTGTCTGGTTGGTTTGAACTGAACCTACAACTTCAGCCCTGCACCAAATCACCATTTTGCTATCCACGAACGATATTGAATCCACTTCGGATCAATTGCTCGCCATGTAGGGCAGGTACTCACTAACCGCAGTGAGATTTGTGGCCATGGACCCTTGGTATATTATTATGATTATGATTCTCACTTTTTCAATGTGAACGATGTCATTCGATGTCATACTCTGGAGAAAGAATGTCGGAGGGTGTTCACTTGACTATCTCACCAATCAGACAAGCAAAGAATGCCAAGCCATATCCCTGCAAGATCGTCGGCGGAACTGCGGCGCCGAATTGGGGGGTGTTTACAACACGACCAAAGCGCGCTTAAACTTCAAAACAACTCCTCCGCGCCGGTCTACAGACCACTCTAAACAACCACCTACTCTCCTTTCAACTATATGAACTGACAACCTCGCTTTCGCTTCTTTCATCACCCTTTGGTCCCTTCCGGGTGCCCTTCGTCCACGTCCCACTTCCTTTCGTTGTTTCTACCATGGATGATTCTTTACTAGATTCGAGCTTTGGGGGCGACGGCTCAGATTTCGAGCCACCTGTCAAGCCCGTCAAAGCCGCAAAGACTACCAAAGCTGCAAAGCCAAAGGCCGCGCCCAAGAAGACCACTGCTGCAGCAAAACCCCGAGGTCGACCTGCTAAAGATGGGACTTCGACGGCCGCAAAGCCTAAGAAGGCGGCTGCGCCAAAGAAAAAGCGCAAAGATGAATCGGACGAAGAGAACTCCGATATCGACATGGCCGATGACATTGTGTCAGACGACGACGATTCCTTGCTTGCCGACACACCCCCGAAGCAAAAGAAAGCCCCTGCAGTCAAGAAGACCAGCGGCAAGCCCTTAGCTGCCATTGACAATGAAAGTTTCAGCATCGATGGAGCGGGCGACCCCAAATCAAAAGCCAAGGCTGCTGGCGGAGCAAGCGACAAATATCAAATGGTGAGGATATCTCTCAAGAACGCACATGAAGGCTTGGTGGCTTACTCCTGAACAGCTTACCCATCTTGAACATATCATGAAACGCCCGGACACATATATCGGATCTGTTGAACGCATGGACAGGTCCATGTGGGTCTACAATTCCTCCACCGAGTCTATGGAGTTTCGTGAGATCAATTATGTACCAGGTCTCTATAAGATCTTCGACGAGATTTTGGTTAACGCTGCCGACAATAAGCAGAACGATAAGAACATGAGCGAAATTAGGGTTACGGTAGACAGAGAGTCAGGAGAGATCTCGGTAAAGAACGACGGCAGAGGAATTCCAGTTGAGATACACAAAGTTGGTGATCTGTTTTCCCTTTGTTGTGAACGGCTTACTAACTTTATAGGAACACGGCATTTATGTACCCGAGATGATTTTCGGTCACTTATTGACATCCTCCAACTACGACGATGACCAGGCGAAGGTTACTGGTGGACGTAACGGTTACGGAGCAAAGCTTTGCAACGTCTTCAGTACCGAATTTACCATCGAGACCCAGGATTCCAGACAAAAGAAGAAGTACAAGCAAACCTGGACCAACAATATGAGCAAGATGGGAAAGGCAAAAATCACTGACTGCAAGGGAGACGATTACACAAAGGTCATATATAAGGCAGATTTCGCAAAGTTCGGCATGGAAGGTATGGATGACGACTTCGAAGCCCTTGCTAAGCGTAGGGTTTATGATCTTGCGGGCACAATCGGTGAAATCAAGGTCTACCTGAATGGCGACAGGATCAAGTGCAACAACTTTAAAAAATACATGTCGATGTACACCAAAGCCATCGCGAAAGAGCAAGGAAAGGAAGGTGGCGAGAGCGAAGCTCAGGTCATCATCACGGACAAACCCCATGAACGGTGGGAAATTGGTTTCGCTGTGTCGGACGGATCATTCCAGCAAGTCTCTTTTGTGAATTCTATCGCCACTACCTCCGGCGGAACCCACGTCAACTATGTTGCCGATCAAATCGTGGAAAAGCTCATGGCTACCGTCAAGAAGAAGAACAAGGGTGGAGTAGCCCTGAAGAACAACCAGATCCGAAACCACATCTTCCTTTTTGTGAACTGTCTAATCGTCAACCCGGCATTCAACTCCCAGACCAAGGAGCAGTTGACAACCAAAGCCAGTCAATTTGGGAGCAGGTTTTCTGTCAGCGACAAATTTCTTAAGGCGATTGAGAAGACTGAAGCTGTCAACAACATCCTTCACTTTGCTCAGCAGAAGGCTGATCAGATACTTAAAAAATCCGATGGCAACCGACGAACTCGCATGAACCACTCCAAATTGACGGATGCCAACAAAGCAGGTACCAAAGATGGTTATAAATGCACCCTTATCCTTACCGAAGGTGACTCTGCTAGTGGATTGGCGTTGGCTGGCAGAGCTGTGGTTGATCCAGATCTCTTCGGCGTCTTCCCCCTTCGTGGTAAGCTCTTGAATGTGCGCGATGCCTCGATCGACCAGATATCGAAGAACCAAGAAATTCAGAACATCAAGAGGTTTATCGGTCTTCAACATAAGAAAGAGTACACCGATACGAAGGGTCTTCGCTATGGTCACTTGATGATCATGACTGATCAGGATCATGACGGTAGTCATATCAAGGGGCTTTTGATCAACTTCCTGCAAGTTCAGTTCCCCAGCTTGCTCAAACTCGAAGGTTTCCTCTTGGAGTTTATTACACCTATCGTAAAGGTCTGGAAAGGCGACGCTAGGTACCCGAAGCAGCTGAAATCGTTCTTCTCTATGCCGGAATACCAGGAGTGGAAGGAGCAACCAGGCCACCAAAAGGGCTGGGATCACAAGTACTTCAAGGGATTGGGAACCAGTCATCCCAAGGATGCAGAAGTCTACTTCAGAGACTTGGACACGCATTTGAAGAAGTTCCATGCAATGCAGGATGAAGAAGTACCACTGATCGAATTGGCTTTCTCAAAGAAGAAGGCCGACGCACGTAAAGAGTGGCTGCGTGAATTCGTTCCTGGAAACCATTTGGATCTCTCCGGAGATTCGATTTCATACGATGATTTCGTGAACAAGGAACTCATCCTGTTCAGCATGGCTGACAATATTCGATCTATCCCTTCAGTTGTTGACGGCTTCAAGCCTGGACAACGCAAAGTCTTGTACACTTGCTTCAGGCGAAATCTTAAGAAAGATGTCAAGGTTGTAGATCTCGCTGGTTCCGTCATGGGATCGACCGATTATGCCTACGGAGAAGCCTCAATGCAAGGAACCATCGTTGGTCTTGCCCAAAACTTCGTCGGATCGAACAACATTAATTGCCTAGAACCTAGTGGCAACTTTGGAAGTCGCATTCAGGGTGGTGCAGATGCCGCCAGTGCTAGGTATATCTACACTCGCCTATCGCCATTCGCAAGGAAGCTCTTCCACGCGCACGATGATGCCCTGTTGAAGTATGGTGAGAGTGATGGTGCAAAGATCGAGCCAGAGATGTATGTTCCAGTGATCCCTATGATTCTTGTCAACGGCGCAGATGGTATTGGTACCGGTTGGAGTTCATCCATTCCCAACTATAACCCCGTGGAGATTGTCGAGAACTTAAAGCGACGTATGCATGGTTCGAGCAAGGAGGACATGGAGCCGATGGTCCCTTGGTTCCGTGGATTCAAAGGTACAGTCGAAGATATCGGTGGGGATCGATACAAGTTCTCTGGCACCATCAAGCAAACAGGGGACAATGAGGTCGAAATTACCGAATTGCCTGTGAGGTATTGGACGCAAGATTTCAAAGACAAGCTCGAAGAAATCATCAAGGCTGAGAAGGCGCCTTCGTTCATCAAGGACTACACCGAGTACAACACTCCTGATAAGGTCCACTTCATCATCAAGATGGAGGATAAGCACATGAAGATGGTTCTAGATAAAGGTTTGGAGGAAGCCTTCAAGCTCACCAAGTCTATGGCAACTTCCAATCTTGTTGCTTTCGACTCTCAAGGTCGGATCCATAAATATGCGACTGTACTTGATATTATGGAAGAATTCTACCACGTTCGTCTACGATTCTACGAGAAGCGAAAGGTTTGTATCCCCTCCAGTAACAACAATTCGATGCTAATTTTATGAAGCAACATCAACTCGATGAGTTGCAACGCGAGCTCGAGAAGTTAACCAACCAAGCACGCTTCATCCAGATGATCATTGACGGAAAGCTTGTTGTCTCCAAGAAAAAGAAGACTGTCCTTGTCGCTGAGCTTCAAAAACTCAACTTCAGACGATTCCCCAAGGTTGCCGACGCTAAGAAGGCGGGTGAAGACGAGGCCGTTGTAGAAGAGGAGGAAGAGAGCGACGCGGAGGCTGGTGCAAATGACTATGATTATTTGCTTGGTGTATGTATTTTTATCCTGCCGTTGATTCATACTTCTAACGATATTTAGATGGCCATTTGGTCCCTGACTCAGGAGCGAGTAGACAAATTGTCCAAACAGATCGGCGACAAGGAAGACGAAATCGATGCTCTGATCAAACTTACTCCAAAGGATATCTGGACCCACGACCTCGATGCCTTCGTTGACGAATGGCACCAAGTGTTGGCGGAAGAAGTTGAGGAGAACAAGAAGATTGCGAGGATGGGTCGTCGTGCTTCTACCAAGCTTCGTATTGGTGCTAAAGGTAAAGGGAAGAAGCGCAAGATGGATGACAGTGATTCTTTCGGTGGTAGTGACTCCGATTTTGGGCCTAAGAAATCGAAGAAGGCCGCCGTGACCAAACCTAAACCTGGCGGACTTCTTAGCTACCTCAAGAAGGAAACATCGCCACCTCCGAAGAAGAGTGCCACGCAAGCCCTAAAGAACGGCACTGTGTCCGGAACGACCGGTAGCAAGCAGAATGGTCTGCTCGGGTATCTCTCGAAGAAGGAGTCTAGCGCCGACGCTGATGCGATGGACGTTGACGAGCCAGCGGGCAGCGCTGAGCCTGAGAAACCCCATCCCTTCAAAAAGCCTCGGGCGGCAGCTACCAAGCCTAAAAAGACTACTCCAGTAGAGCTAAGCGACGACGATGAGTCGGATGTCTTCGCAGCCGTTGCTAAGGAAGCGAAGGAAAAGCCTGCTCCCGCCGCTTCTCGCCAGGCTCGAGCAGCCACCAAGAAGACTCCAAAGTACGCTCTATCCGACGACAGTGAAGATGACAATGGCGACGATCTACTTGGAGACGTGAGCAGTATGGTAAAGACAATTGGAGGAGCCAGCACCAGCAGTCGACCGCTGTTCTCTGCGACTACGAACCGTCCAGGAAGCGGTGGCAATGCCACCACGGGGGTAACCAGCAAGATTCCGGCTCGTCCAGCTCAGAAGCCCACGCTTGAAATCTCGGATGACGAGACTGATTACACGAAGCTAATGCCTCAGGCTTCACCCGAAAAACCCGCTCCCCGCAATGCCAATGAAACTATGCTAGGCTCTGATGACGACGATGATCTACTTGGAGTTCCCAAGGCTACTTCCAAGCTCGTTTCTAAACTTGCTGGAAAAGCAGCGGCGTCCAAGGCTGCCACGAAACCTGCCGCAAAGGCTAAGCCCACCTCCTCAGCTGTTGTCGCGAAGAAGACCACACAGTTATCACCGGCAGCCAAGGCCTATGCAGCCAAGTTCAGCAAGGTCAAAGATACTGCCCCAAAGGCAGCAGCCCAGAAGAAGAAGAAGCCAATCACGGTAGACTCTGATGAGGAAATGGACGACGATGACGCCGATGCTCTTGCAAACGATATCCTTAGTGACGAAGAGGACGAATCGGTTGTTGCTCCTGCGCCGAGAGCTGCTTCGGGCCGCCCCGGTCGGAGAGCTGCTGCTGCAAAGCCCAAGTATCAATTGCAGGATAGCGACGAGGAGAGTGAAGACGACGCTAGTGAAGCCAGTTTCGATGATGATAGTGAGTAGATGATCGGACGATCTTGAGAGGTTTTCACTGGGTACGTAGGGGCTACGGCGTTCGATATAGGACGATGATGGGTAGATATGATCAACTACAGCACATTATTCTGCCGGTTGATCTCGTCTGCGGGAGTCATCGACGTGGAGTATTAAGGGGCTGGTTCAGGGCAAGGCTGTCTTTACTCCTTTCTCCTTTTACTTCTTTTCTTACTATTCGTTGGGCATGTAATTTATCAAATTCGAAGGTCCAACAGAGTTGATCAGATATGGCGTTTAGGACAGTTTCATGGGTTGTACAACAAAGTTCGGATTCGGTTTCTTCAACGGATTACCCCTATTCCTTAGTATTTCCATATCGCTCAGCAATAGGATAAAATGTGACTGTCATGACGACCATGCGCGAACTGTTTACGCCAAAATGTGGGGAACGGCAGCTTGTGTGCATGTTGTGTGACTTGCAACAATACGCTTCTAACCAATCATCAAGCATATCTACGTATTTACCATATGTACGGGTGTATCTCCCCCACGCTCTTGGAATAAACGCAATTCCTTCCGAGGTCGAAGCACCTGTCTATTGTATCGATGAAGTAACCCATCCGCAGAGTATACTCGTATACATCAGCACGACATCCGGTATCTACATAAAACACCGATGTAGCGTGTCATGCAAGCAGCCGTCGGGAAACACGCGTGGTGGTGGTGCATCTTGGGTGATGGGGATTTGATTAGGCTTTTTATCCCTTCGGTTTGGATCGAATCGAATCAGGGATGCCTAACTTGGATTGGTTTTCCTGAGTGGACTGGTAGAAATGGAACGGGGTGTTGATTGTTAGGTTGCGGGTATCGTGGGGAGGAGATGAGGCTAGTTACTTTGGACCAGACAAAATCCATGGGGAAAGGGGAGGGCGTGGTACAGTGGTGCGGAAACTGAACTGGAGCGCTGGCCCTAAAGCAGTGGGCTAGTGTACTGGGTAGGGTGAGTTTGCGATCAATCTCAAGGCTCGTATTCGAGATGGATAGATGCTTGATTGCTTGCATGTGTACGTAGATGGTTTGTATGCAATGTAATGTACGATCCAACCAGTTCGGAGACGAGTCCTCTGCATCCATCCTCGACGAGTCGGCAGTCTACAGTTATGGGGATGTTGTGTGTGGGTGTTGGTGAACGGAACGGTTGAGCACCGAGGTCGTCCTTAGGATGCGTGTTATTGGTGTACATATGTACAGTACGTCTGGAGGGATCTAGCCCTGTGCGTATATATGGTGTCCAATAAGTGGTCGTAACGGTGCAGTTGGTGGTGTATGTTTGAGGGGGAAGGGAATGGTATACCTTACACCGGCTCACTCGCGAACCCATCCACTCACTCACCCATTCTTCCACCCACTTTAGAATTCTTACCCCTCCCCCGATTCCCATCGTCCCACCCTGCGATGGCTTCTGCACAACCCTGAGTACCCATGTACGGGCGCCACAAAGCTTGATCACGACATGGATATCTGCTCTTTACACGCACACACACTTAGTTAGCCAGTTCCAGCCACTGCCTTCCAACCATCTAGACGTACCAACTCCATCTACATACGTAGTATCCCCATATCCAGATCACCCAAGTTCCCTGAGATCGTAATACCAGTGTAGGTGTCTGCCATCGAAACCTTGCAGCTCTCCTTGGATGGATGAAAGTTCCCTATGCGATTATCCGATGGGATGTCTGCTACCGTTGCCATGCTCCCCGTACCACTGTGGCGTGCGACTAGGCGTGGAATATTCTATGGCTTGGGGCGAGCTGCGGTTGATGGATGGATGGGCGGGTGTATCTGACAGGTCCGTCGTACGGCGGGTGGTGCGGCTTAGTGTTGATCGTCGAGGGCGATGCAAGTCTGTATGGCAGGGAACTTGGGGGTCAGTGTAACTCCAGCAGGTACGTCGTAGCTTCAGAAGAGGGGAAAGGAAAATGGGGGCCAACGATACATCGTATGATTGGAGTGGGAACTAAGATAGAAACCCTCAATGCTCAGGCCCAAGGAATCGGGGCGCAGATCCGATAGATGGTGGAATGTTGAGCAGAGCAGATCGACCTGTTGAACAGCGCAGGACAAGAAACCGGTCTATGGATATTGCATGGGCTGGGCGTGCTCCTTGCAAGCAAGTAACAAGTAAAGTTAGTATCCATCCATCATGATCAATATCCTCGTCTGGAGAGCTAGGAGCACGAATTCCTACTTGAAGGCCCACCCGCCAATCCCGCTTCGCACGACGGAGTACCAGGTATCGTGGTTTCCCACGCTGCTCGTCCCGCACGGGCGTCGCGCTATTGACTTGCTAGTAACTATTGTGCCTTTTGCGATCTTCTGCTGGACGACCGAGTCGAAGGTGAGGATCGCGATTATTGGGTGGTGGGATTGGGGGTGGGGGAGGAGCGGAGGGAGGGCTGGTTGCTCGATTGATCACGGCATGGTTTTCGGTACCAAGGGTTTACGGGGTGCAGTGGAGGAGGTAGGTGTGCTGTGAGGCATTTGAGCTTTGAGTTGGGGGTAAGTCTGGGCCTTTGACAGGTATGTCGTACTGGGGGTCAACGTACGAGGGAGGGATACCATTGTAATCACTGCGTGGTTGCCTGACGAAGAGAAATCGTTATGATTTGTTAGAAATATAGGGCAAAGGGAGAGAGGGGAAGACGCCACTGACATAGACATTTGGTTTCGATATTCGATATCACGAATCAGATGCTCGAGGGATATGGGTTGGAGGTAAGAGTGGAGTCTTGTCAGTTCTACTTCTTTGTTGACGTGGAATTGAGAGACATTTGGTGGTTTGTTGAGAGAGGGAAAAAGACTCATGTGATGAAGCTATACTCCTCATTTGTGTCTCACTTCAGCGTGGAAAGGAGGTTGGGCATGAGTGGTGGCTTTCGGCTCCGCCGACGTTTTCCTCGAGATGCCTCCTACACACGCCGAGAAAAAGTCACCCATTTCAGAGGAACGGTGAAGGAAAGGATAAGATAGGAAGCGCAGTTACAGAGCGATGAGATGGTATCACAAGCACCCCAATCCGAACGAAATGAAGGCCATCCGATGCTTCAAACGCAGGCCTCCAAAGAAGCGAGAAACATACGGAAAATGCCATCGAATATCAGCGGCATTTCCCACCAAGACATTCTCTTGCAGCGTGACCAACGCCACGTAAATTTGTTGAGCTCCAGAAGAGAAAAATCAGAAGCAAGTTGAGGGGGCGTCAACGATTCCCAGCGCCAAGCCATATCACGGGTCAGTACATAGAGCGGTGCAGGGCTCTGCTGTTTTGCTTTGAAGCGGTCAGTGCTGGAAGCCCTCCATCACCGCCATTCTCTGTGGTGCAGAGGAGATTGAGCGGTGTAGATTTAGGTGCGTTTTCTAAAACTTCTCTTTGTTTTCGTAGGTGGATGGGCTGCGTTGATGGTCGGTGAAAGTGACGGGTGAGTGATCTGCCAAATGGTATCCCCTTTAAGCGATTGTAAATCTAGTTTGCAATTTGAAAGAGCGCTAGAGCGCCTAATACTTGTTAGCGTTTATTTTTTTTTTCTATGTTGTAAGCGTATTGGCACTGTACCAGTAGTATAGGGCAGAAACGGTCACTACAGGGGATACATCGCCTCGAGTATTTAAGCAAGCCAAGTGTATAGATGTATGCCTTTGTATGTATTCACCACTCCCCTTTTCCCGCCGCACAGCTTGACACCCCCAGAGAAGAGACCGAAGAGACCGGCTCAAAAGAGCAAAGTGACCACGTTTGCAAGGCGACTGGCCAGGTACGTGCACTTGTTTCGGGTAGGTGCATGACAACATGTATACCGATTCGCTCAGCCCGGCCAAGGCTACAGGGAAGTGCCAGAATGTTGTATCCCCGTGGTAAAGGGTTGGTTTGAAACCTCCAGCCCAAGAATCCCGCTAGTTGAGTGTGTTAAGGCCAGATAACGCAGTATCATGGGGAGTGGTGACAAAAGAGCAACAGTGCGGCCTGAAGGCGCCGACAGCATAGGCAGCAATATCAAATTAGCCATAGCAAAGAAAAGATGGTTCTAGAATAAAGAAGCGAGGGCTTTGAGGAACGCTAGGGCCTGTCAAACTAGGATGATTGTACGCCTGGGTTTCCACACTGATGTGGTAAGTCGCTGGCTGGCAACCTGCGTCATGCTGCAGGCTGGGGGGATAGCGTTAGTAGCTTTCCACACCATAGGATGTGTTTCTGAGAAGAGATTTTCAGAAACAAAAACAACTGAGTGCAATATGGTCGTGGGTACGTGCAGCAGGCCTTTGGGAGAAATGGTCAGTGACGCGGTGAAACGCCGTCCCTCGAGCATTTATCTCCCCATTCTCTCGCTATTGTGCGCTGGAAAGTACTCTCTGTACTTCGTTTCAACGAATCGTCAGTACGGCCTTTCGTATTGTCTCTTTATTTCTGCGTCACGTCTTCTTCTTCTGCCATATCAGCTTCCAGGTCTACCATCATTGACACAAGGTTCGACAACACGTTTAGCAAGTAAGTGTACCGGCTGCCAGATCAGACATAGATTGCTGATATAGTACGTCCAGGGAGAACAACGCAGACACTACTCCGCTGGTGGGGAGTTTGAATAGAAGTTCTTTCACTAGCCCTTGAATCTTGAAGTCTTGTTACGATAAAAGCATACTTGAGAAGGAATCCGGTTAGTCAAACTGCAATGATCACCCGCCAAAGCACGCGGTTGGATACCCCATAGAGGTGCTGACATACCGATGCCACAGAATCCGGGAGCATTCGTTTGGTTGAAAGTCATCGATAACCGAAATATCGCATCCGCTGGATACAATCAACTGGAGAGGGGACTGAATCATCTCCATTGGAGGTCGGCAAACGGCAAGGCTCCTCCAACGGGAACTCAGCAGCCGTCAATACTCTCGCCGACAACGTAAATTCTGATCGGACAATCTGCTCAAGGCCGGTCGACTGGAATTTCTCCAGACCTGCAGTTCGCCTGCGGCATTTATACGAGGGATTCAACCAGCCGAGAAGACTTCAAAGATCCTCAGCATAAATAACGTGGAATCTTCCTTTTGCTTTCACGAAGCGTTTTTGCCCATTTCATCTCTACACTGCCTCAGGTGCCCGAAATAGGGTCGTCTGTTCGTCCTCGTGGACGCTCCCGGCAAACGAGCTCCCGTCACCCTCTTATTTCCCATCAACTGCCACGCCCAAACTTGCTGGCCAAACCTCCTCGTGGTAACACGACAGCCTAACCTTGTCCGCAGCCGTACCTTGCTTCAGGCCCATCTTTCCAGGTACTCGTTGGACCGGGGGTCGACGCGCATCTTTCGTTGACTCGAAAAACCAACTGCAGTACGACGAAGCCGGTTGAGAGAGAGCCATGAAAATCCACAATTTACTGAATCCTCTCTGCGGTGGTATCAATACTAGCCGAGGAGAATCTGAGAGCCCGGCTCCGACAAGTATGCCTCTGGCCACTCAGCATTCACCACTTCCCAAGAAGCAGAAGATTCCCAAGGATGCTGCGATATTCATGGAAGGTGCCAAGTCCCAGGGTGATATCAACTTTCCGCCTTTCGAGAATGATGATGATAAGGAACTGGCTGAGCAGCATCGACGATTTCGTATTCATCCTATAGGCCAGATTGGGAAGTACTGTCGACATATTCCCTACAACAGTGCGAAGAAAGACTTCATGGCCAAGACCGGAAGAGAACACTTCGAAGGTAGATTTGGATTTCCTTCGGCGTATATGGAGCTTACTGACTTTCTTCCACAGTCTTCCAGTACACTTTCAAAATGCCACGAGACAAAGAAGAGGACGCTCCGCACGTAGTTCTTTGGGACTACAACATTGGCCTTGTGCGCATTACACCGCTCTTCAAGTGTCTCGACTATTCGAAGGTGAGTCTTGCATCCTATGGTGTGTTAGAATGATACTGATAGAACAAGACTGCTCCTGCCAAGGCCCTGAACCTCAATCCCGGTCTTCGAGATATCAGCTACAGCATCACTGGAGGATCGATAGTTGCGCAAGGTTAGTTATGAATTTATATACACTTCGATTGTTTATACTGACCATGATGAAAGGATACTGGATGCCATACAAAGCAGCCAAAGCCGTCGCCGCAACCTTCTGCTACCCCATCCGCTATGCCTTGACGCCAGTCTTCGGCCCAGACTTCCCGTCCATGTGCATCCCCACCAAAGACCCCAACTTCAACAAGTTCAAGATCAGCAAGGAAATAGTGCGAGAGTGCACGGAAGAATCTCGTCGATGGTGTCTGAAGCGTAACGATCGTAGTACCACTCCGCGACCCGTCTCAGAACCAATCAGTACGCCATTGCTAGACTCATACTCTCCATGGGGCACCAAAAGCAGCAGGTCACGACGCAAGAAACCAACTGATCTTGAGAGTGGTTATGGAACCGATACCGATCAAAGTGATAGATACAACATCTCTCCGGAAGTATCGCCAAAGAGCCAAGTCTGGACGACCATCAACGGTTCCCAATCACCGGCATCCATGTTTAGCTATAGCCCGTCTGGACATTGGTTCATGTCAGCACCGAGTTACCTAAGCGATGACATGCTTCCGCTTCGATCAAAGAGATACCTGTCCGATATGGGTGATGAGAGTGCTCGCAAGACCACCACCACCGTGGTACCGATTCCTTCTGTCGAAGAGACTCCTGATACAGAGCAGGATCGAGTTCTCGGAAATCTGACTCAGGACGAATTGGATGCTGCGCATATCATGCTTCAACTCGGTAGGGATGTCCACCGAAACAAGCGAAACCGTCGCACTTCCCAGTAATATCGGCAAAGTGATGAGAAGTTGTCCAAGTGGTTAGACACGCTAGCCAAGATATGTCGCCACATCAAGGAAGTACGTACGCATCCATGGGCTTTTTACGAGTTTTTGAGCCTGTTAAGAAAATCATAATGATGGTGGTATCCTCTGCTGATGAAAATTTCGTTAAATATGACAAGACGTATGTTGTGTGTTGGCTCATGTAATAGAGTGTAATCTGAATCTTAGCTTCATTGAACATAAACCACCTCATTCATGATGACTTTGTAGTTGTATCTTGATGTCCGAAATAGCATATCATATCCCTTACTTGGCGGCAGCAGCAGCAGCAGCAATCGCAGCAGCCTTCTCTCTCGCAATCTTCTTCAACGCTCCCTGGACAATAGTCTCCTCATCAAAGATCGCCGTCACACTCTCCTGCTTAATAGTCTCTGCAGCCCATTTCGAGAAGTTAGGCAGGCTGTTGAAACCCTCGATCAACGACTTAGGCAAATATCCATGTTTCGCAAAAGTAAACAGACGCAGTATAAACGGAGCCGTCAAAGCCTATCACAAACGTCAGTAACATGACCAAAAAAAAACAAGCTACAAGCCAACACGTACCTCAGCCAAAGTCAACCTCTCACTACCTCCAAAGAACGGATTCGCATCCTTAAGCAACGGTTCAATCTCCCTCGCAACAGTCGCAACAGTCGCCTTCGCCAACTCCTCCTTCCGCTCCTCACTCTCCTGTCGTAAAATCTGCAGCCACACGCCCCCGATCTTTGAAAACCAGGTATCGACGAAAAAGTTGATTCGAGCGCGAGTGAGCGCGGCGTTCGGGTCGGAGGAAACGGGGAGGAGGTGTGACGGATGCGCATCTGCGAGGAATTGACTCACGATTGCGGATTCAGTTATGATTTCATCGGTGAGGGTGTTGGAGGTGTATTTGAGGGAGGGGACGAGACCGCGCTGGGGGCGTGTGGTGTTAGTTACTGGGGATTAGATTTGGGGACTGGGGGGTTGGATGACGTACTGGGTTCACTTCTAGATACCATGGCTCTCGCGGTTTGTCGAGATCGATGATGACTTCTTCGTAAGGGAGACCGAGTTCTTGAAGCACGATGTGGGCTCTATGAGCCCATGGACAGCGGTGATTAGTGTAAAGGGTGATTTTTGGGGTGGTGCCGTTGGTGGCCATGGTTCTGAGGGGGAGTTTGATGGTGGGTGGGATGCGAGTCAGGGAAGGGTTTTGTACTAGGTGGAATGACTCGGTGAATGGTAGGTGACGACAAGGAGCCGCGTGTTGGTGCTGAGGTTGAGAGGGATTGTTTGGGAGGGGTGTGGGATAGGGACTGGTTATAAGTGAATGAGACTTGTTTATGGTGGTTTGGGATTGATTAGCAATCTGAGGTGATTCCTTCGAGATTGATAATCCAGTTGTTGGTGGTGGGCGCTTTTTAGTATGGGATTGTGGATGGATCGGAAGGCGGGGCTACCCCACGTAATTATTGTGGCAGATGGCGAGCTGCTGAAGTGCTTAGGTGTTCCTTTGTATTTTACCCGACTTGGAGAACTTGCGAAGTGTTGCTCTTATTTGGTCTGAGGAATTGTGATTTTAGCTTCACTTTTCTGCTGTAGATAATGAATAAATATATAGTGAAAGTGCCCGTATGACTGGCTAATAGATATATTCTTTGAAAGCTGTATCTAAAACTTCACTACCACTTTACCTTGCACAGTTCCATCCAAGAGGTGCTTAAATCCCTCCGCAGCCCGTTCAACGGGAAGAACAACAGGAATATAAGGCCGAAGCTTGTGCTCAGCTACAAACGCCAGAAGTCCCTCGAATTCATCTCTGGTGCCGACGTACGAACCACAAAGATGGACCTGATCCACAACCAATTTGGCGAGATTGAGCTCTACTTTGAATCCACCACTGTGAAGGCCGACTGAAACGATGGTTCCACCAGTAGTGACGGAGTCCATGGAATGTTCTATAGTTCCACTAAGATCAAAGACAGCATCGACCTTCTCGGGAAGCTTTTCTCCAGGGATGAACGTTCGGTGGGCTCCTACTTTTGTGCCCAGGGCTCTTTTCTCTTCAGATCTGCCTGTACACCAGACAGTGAATCCTGCTGCGCTGCCCATTTGTATCAGAGCTGTGGCTACACCGCCTGTAGACCCTTGCACGAGCATCTTCTGACCCTTCTGTAACTTGGATTTGGTGAAAAGCATTCGGTACGCTGTAAGCCAAGCAATCCCTAGAACAGATGCCGTCTCCATGGACATATCTTTCGGCTTTCTTACTACATTTTCCTTGGGTACGATCACATAGTCTGCTAGTGATCCTTGCGTGAGCTCGCCGAGTACGTGACGGTCTGGGTCCAATGTGATGTCCCCTGTGAATTTTGGATTGCCCATGACAGGGTATACTACAACTTCAGTACCATCTTCTAGCGTCCCGGCAACTTCATTTCCTAGGATCAAGGGAAACTTGATGTTGAGAAGACTGACGCCGCGAAGAGTGAAGATATCATGATAATTCAATCCAACAGCAGCAGTCTTGACTTTGACCCAACCTTCAGGTACTTCCGGAACCTTCCAAACATCGCACCGAATATCTGATAAAGGATCCTCAGAATTTCCTTGGCTGGCCCATACCGCACGCATGGTAGGTTCTCCAGGTGGGATTGTGTTGATCCTCAGAAGGTTGATCTTGTCTTCGAGTATGTGGATGTGGAAGTTAAGTTCGAATGGCTCGGTAATTCCGTAATCCGCCTCGAAATCACCGTCCATCATAACCTTGACCCAGAATCCATCTTTGACGGTACCGGACTCTTGAATCGCGATCGTTGCCTTGTGGTCTTCGAGGGCTTTCTGGGCCCAGCTCTGCATTTCTTCTTTGGTTTTGTATTGCTTTCCTTCATCGATCAATACCCCATCTTTGTGGAAGTATGTAGGGAACTTGGCACTGTTGGTTTCGCTAATTGCTTGTAGCAGCCCCTGAATAGCAATCGGTAGGTTTTTCGTAGACATTGTGAATATGTAATTTATGTTGAGTGTTTAAGGAATCAAATGGATCGAATAGTAGAGACTGGTAAATCAAACCATGATGAAAAACTGACAGCTTTATATCCAACACATACACCACTGAAGAAGAAGAAACCGTCTGGTTGGCCATGTAATTGTGCCATGACGGTAGTGGGATTACAAAGAATGTCAGCTCCGCAGAGATTCTGTGCGGGAATGAGGCCTCGTGGTGAGGGATTGGAAATCGAGTCTCTCCTGTGAACCTTTTTTCTTTTCTTCCACTGGAGTTGCGTTGCGAGGTTGTAAATGTGATGTGGAGCTGCGGAGGATGCGGAGCCAAGACCGCAGCCCACCGCAACCAAAAAGACCTAGCGTTCGCCAAACAGCCAATGAACGGCCAGGGGAAAACTGGGGCTCCGCATCTCCACTGAATGTCATCCATCAGCGCTGTTGCCTTCCACTTTTCTGTCACAAACCCCATAGACGATGCACAGAAACAACCCATCCATCCCAAGAATATGACAGAGACGGCCGGATTGAAGCGCAGATCCTGCGGAGAATGCGCAAAGGCGAAGCGGAAGTGCGGTATGGAACACCCACGATGCCAGCGCTGCAGCAAAAAGAACATTCCGTGCCTCTATCCAAACAACGGCCCACCTCTCTCGGAGACGTACATCCCCGAGCTAGACTTCCCCTGGTTGAATGATATGCTACAGGCTCCCGGTGCTTTACCATGGTCGGGCGCCCTTGCGGAGCCATCAGACCTCTCTGAACCTCAGCCGTTACCGGATTTCCTCGAAAGCCAAGATATACCTTCTGTATCAACTCTTGCCCGTCAAGAGCTGGATGTTGCGATGCATCAACTCAAGTCGTATCCTGACAAATGGCTTAAGGAGGGCAAAGCTCCCTTCATCCATCCTCGTCTTTATGCCACCAACATGCCACGACCTCTTCAGGATGCTTATGCTGCCTGCGCCATCTACTCCACCAAGACCGAGCAGAATTCATCCGTGTCCTTTTCTGTCATCGAAGCGAAAGCGAATGAGCTCCTGCGCTCTCCAAATCAATCCTCATGGTCTCCACTCGAACTCCTTGCTGCTGTTCAAAGCCTTCTCATCTTTCAATTGATTCGACTATTTGACGGCGACATCCGACAGCGTGCTTTGGCTGAACAAGCCGATTCTCTTCTTGAATCTTGGACAGAGCTCTTGAAATCTCGAACGGTAAATGAACAAGCATTGACAACGAGTACTGCCGCATCGTGGCGAGCCTGGATATTTGCCGAGAGTGTTCGCCGAACAATCATCATGAGCTTATTCTTTCGTGGCACCTATAGTCTTCTCAAGCTTGGATACTGTACCTTAAGCGATGCTGTCACTGCTCGCTCCTTCACCGCCCAGCGACAACTATGGGAAGCGAATTCTACGTTCCAGTGGGACCAGGCTCGTAGGTTATATTCTCCTCTGTGGGTTCAGAAAATGAACTTCGATGCCATTATAGAAGAGGAGAGAGGTCATGAGCTGGATGATTTCGGCATTGTCATGCTTATGACGTACAAAGGTCGGGACAGAATCAACGAGTGGCTTTCGAGGTCTAGGGCGGCAATAAACATGGCCTCTGATCCGGACATATATCATACTTTAGCTACAGCCACCTTACCAACAGGCGGATGAAGAACTGCCCAGAGCGAACTTTATGTCTTATGACCAATCGACCGAGAAGCATACCCCCACCCAGAGCAACGTAAGAGTGAAGTGGCCGCGGATTTGTGTCGAGTGAAGCATGCCAGTGCCTTGGACTACGACATTTCAGCTTGGATTCTAAGTGGCAATGCAGATTCCCATCCGGTTCGAGATCCCAAGCAGCCTTTGAAGCAATACAAAGTTCGACATTGGTAGTTATGAGTGTCCTTGTGATCTCATGGTATAACCGCCTCGAAAACAGTAGACCAATGAAGAAGCGAACTGCATGATGGGCCGATAACGTTATTTCACGTGATCCACAAGACGAAGGACGAAACCATTTTACGAAGTACGGCCAGGTATCAGGGACGACAAGGGCATATATGATTTCTTATCTGCCCTGTTGTAGCACGACATGAACGAGGAAGAGATTTTTCGATTTCTACTCGCGCGCCTTACTTAGCATGTCTCGATTAACGGCAGCACATAGGATCGCAGGAAGATGTAATCTTCAAAAGTCGTCCGTTGTCGCAGTTGTGCGATGTCTTGTCCAGGATGCTTTTTCTCGTTTGGGCGTCACAAGCCGAGCATCGATGTGTGCGAAGGAACTGAATTTGGTAAGCGCTGCCACGTTTCCAAGGTCTGGACGAGTTCTGACGGCAGGGAGTTGCTTCTGTCACAATCGTGCGCTCATCTACCTAGGTCTTTGCTGAATCTCCCCCCAAAGCGACTATCAGAACTTCAATATCCATCTGTCTCGAGAACCATTTCGTCCAGCCATGTACATACACATGGATATGTACTGAAAAGCCACTAGCGACAATTTACTGGGTCCAAGACTGCCCGCAGCGCCAGGAACACCCAAGAAGTTCGGACCAGGGCTTCGGTATAGAGGTTAACGATTAGATCGCGCTATGCCACACCAGGCCTAGAAGCGCGATCCGGCGTGCATCATTGGCTTCAAATTCTCTCGCTGCCCTCATGCGGTCGCTTCTCCGGCTGTGATGATTCTTATCTGGCGCACAACGACCGATTAAACCAAAACCAGTATAACTTCCAAGGCAGCATTCTCGTGGGTTCATGTAAATTCGCCAGTCTGTTGCTACCTGTTACTATCTGTCGCTACCGAAGTCCGTTCGATAGGGCTACTCGTTCGGGATTGGCGGGTACCTGTTCCCCCCCCAAAGAAAGCGCCCGCAACCGGAGTAGCTTCCTCCAGACGTCCCCCAGCGCTCTTTCCATCGCATTCCTGCTTTTTCTCCAGAAGAAAGTTTTTGGGGCGTCTGGCCTTGGCATCCTCAACCAATCGCCAGACATGGCTATCAATAATTTTTTGCCCCTTACACCGACTACTGTGCGTCCGACGACAACCAACAGCACATGCACAGCATAGCTACGTCAAACCCCGTGTCAACCCGTGTCGTTTAAAAGGCGGTCTAGCGGAGCGTTATATCAAACACCCCCCACCACCAATTCCTCTTCTCCCACGAAAAAATGACCATCCTTGACACCAGCAAGGACTTATCGGCGCTGTTTTCACAACAGGTCCGAGCTTCCCCCGATGCCGTGGCTTTGGAAGACGACACCTCTACATACACCTATGCCGAGCTAGACCACGAAGTCGGTGCTCTTTCCGAGCGTCTTCGTGCCTATGGAGTCGGTCGGGACAGCCTTGTGGGCGTGCTTCTACCGCGGAGTGCTCATTACGTCATTGCCTGTCTCGCTGCCCTACGTGCTGGAGGGGCCTTCCTTGTCCTCGAACTTGCCTATCCTCCCGACCTTTTGGCCGATGTGATTGAAGATGCCAACCCGACTGTGGTGATCACATACAGGGCTGAGACGGGAAAAATCAAAGGCGGCGTCCCGCTCATCACTCTTGATGAGTCGGCAACAGAGGCCAACGGACACGCCAAAGAGCCATCCCCATTGCCTGCGGACGATGACCTGGAACGCCTCGCGTTCGTAAGTTACAGCTCAGGCACCACTGGCAAGCCCAAAGGAATTGCCAACCCTCACCGGGCTCCAGTACTTTCATATGACCTGAGATTTGGCATTCAAGATCTGCAGCCGGGAGATCGCGTTGCTTGTAATGTCTTTTTCATCTGGGAGATATTGCGTCCGCTTTTCCGAGGAGCTACTGTCGTTGCTGTCCCTGACGATGTGAGCTACGACCCTGCAGCTCTCGTAGATTTGCTGTCTGCCAAGCGTATCACAGAAACTCTCATGACCCCCACACTTTTGGCTACTGTCCTCTCCAGACACCCACACATCGGATCTCGCCTCCCAGATTTACGCACATTGTGGCTTAATGGAGAGGTAGTTACAACAGATCTTGTCCGTCGAGCTATCAAAGCTCTTCCAAAGGCACGTCTTCTCAACTGCTATAGCGCTTGTGAGACTCATGAGGTTGCCTGTGGAGATCTCAAAGAAATGTTTGATGAAGAGGCACTTTACTGTCCAGTAGGACCCCCGCTAGACCCAAAACATACATATATCCTTGATGAAAGTGGTCAAAAGGTCGCCGATGGAGTTAGTGGAGAGCTCTTCGTCGGCGGCTCATTACTAGCCAGGGGATATCTCAACCTTCCCGAGACAACCGCGAAAGCTTTCACACCGGATCCATTTGATGGCGCATCTGACGCACGCATGTACAGGACTGGTGATCTGGCACGGATGCTCCCCTCGGGACTTCTTGAGATTACTGGCCGTGTGGGAGCAATGATCAAACTCCGCGGTTATTCCGTTGTGCCTGCCAAGGTTGAAAATGATATTGTTAAGTACTTGGCTGTTAGTCAATGCGTTGTAACTTCTCATGGTGAAGGTTTGGATAAGCAATTGGTTGCTTACATTGTTCGCGACGACGAGAATTCTGAAGAACGTCCTGTCGTGGAGATTACAGAGTCAGGACATAGCCCAGAGGCTCGCCGTATACTCTCTCCATATCTAGCCCATTACATGGTCCCGGCACTGTGGGTAGAACTTGATGATCTTCCTACTCATGAAGTCTCAGGAAAGATCGACCTCAAACGCCTCCCTTCACCACGCAGCCGCAGTCCGGTTAACGGAGAGAAAAAGGAACAAGACCCAATTGGTATCGACGATATTGCCGCGATTTGGGCCGCAACTCTCGGTACACCCAAGAGCCTTATCAAACCAGAAAATAACTTTTTTGACTTGGGCGGCCACTCCCTGTCACTTGCCGAACTTGCATCGAGGTTCTCTAGGAATTTCGGTTTCCGCGTTCCTATCGGCCGTCTTGCAGGCACACCAACTCTCACTGGTCATTTAGAGACAGTACGCGATATCAGGGACGGACACACTGCGGCGGTTCAAGCAGATCTGCCTGCTATCCTACGTGCAGATGCTACTCTTGATGAGGACATCAAACCATCAAATGCCAAGATATGTGCAGTCAGTAAAGCAGAGACAGTGCTCCTAACAGGTGTTACCGGTTTCTTGGGCGCCTTCCTGCTTAATGACCTGTTGCAAAGCACCTCAGCTCACATCATATGTCTGGTCCGTTTCAATGAACCCGAGAATGACGATCAACCTGGAGGTGTAGCAAGAATACGCAGGAATCTTCTCGATCTGGGATTGTGGCGCGACTCTATCATGGAGCGTGTTGAGATTCTTCCAGGTAACTTGTCTCGAACTCGGTTTGGTCTTTCACCGGATGCTTTCGACGAGCTTGCTTCCCGAGTCCAGGTTATCGTCCATGCTGCTGCCACCGTCAATCTTGTGTACCCCTATGCTGCTCTACGAAGCCCTAACGTAGGCGGCACAAGAGAGATTCTCCGTCTGGCATGCCAGGGTGGTGCTACAGTGCAATATGTATCCACCAACGGTGTCTTACCACCATCTGGGGAGAAGGGATGGCCCGAAAATGAAATGCTTGCTGTTGATGACGTACCGGAGAAACTTCTTGATGGTTATGGTCAAACCAAATGGGTTGCCGAACAGCTGGTCCTCGAAGCTGGTCGTCGTGGGTTGCCAGTGAAGATACACAGAGCAGGAACGATCAGCGGTCACAGCAGTACAGGTGCTGCAAACGCTTGGGATCTCCTATCCGCACTGATAGTAGAATCAATCCAAATCGGCCATGCCCCAGACGTGGAAGGCTGGCGCGCTGAAATGACGCCTGTTGACTTTGTTAGCAAAGCCATTGTTCACTTGGCAGATCAGACACACGCAGAACAAGTTCTCTTCCACTTAGGCGATCCAGATCCAGTCAACACTAGAAACGTTTTCGAGAATCTTAACGAGCTAGGATACCCAACGAAGCCACTTGGCTGGGATGAGTGGGTAGCACTTTGGACTGAGAAACGAGGTTCCGTCAAAGGAGGTGATGGTGCTTTCACCGTTGATATTCTACGCAGTGGTATGCCAACTGTTGAATTCCTAAGGGGAATTGTCGTCCTCGACAACGCTGCCACCAGGCCCTTCCGTGCGGTTGTTGAACGTCCCAAGGTTGACGCCATATTGCTCGAAACCTATACCCGTCATTGGTACGCAAGAGGTTGGCTACCACATCCTCCTTCTCGTCAACATGCTCTTGGTGGATCCGCACAGCCCATAACTAGAGGACCCCTGAGCGGACGCGTAGCTGTGATAACAGGTGCATCCTCCGGCATTGGCGCTGCAGTTGCAGCCGCTCTAGCAAAAGAAGGCTGCCATGTCGCTCTTGGCGCCCGCCGCCTTGAAGTTCTCGAATCTGTCAAGCGTCGCCTCGTCGTCCGCGAAGGCAAAGTCATCATCCGCCAAACCGACGTAACAGACAAGAAGCAAGTAGAAGCGCTCCTTAGCGCCGCTAACGATGAGCTGGGTCCCGTGGATATCCTCGTCTCCTGTGCCGGTGTCATGTACTTCACCATGATGGCGAACGCGCAAACGGACGAATGGGAACGCACTGTCGACGTCAACTGCAAGGGCCTCCTCCATTGTCTCTCCTCCACCGTTCCGGGCATGCTCAAACGCGGCAGCGGTCACATTGTCGCCATATCCTCTGACGCAGGACGCAAAGTATTCCCTGGTCTCGGTGTCTACTCCGCAAGCAAGTTCTTCGTTGAAGCGACACTACAATCCCTTCGTCTAGAGACTGCTGGTATGGGTCTCAGGGTCACAGCCGTGCAGCCCGGCAATACAGCGACAGACCTGTTGGGAATGTCGACGGATCAGGAGGCGGTTAAGAAGTATGGCGAGCCATCTGGAGCGAAGATTCTGGATCCTGAGGATATTGCGAATTCGATTGTCTACGCACTTAGACAACCCGCTCATGTGTCTGTTAATGAGGTATTGATTGAGCCGAGAGACGAACCAATATGATTCGATGAATAGGGATAAACCCAGTCCCTTGGTGGAGATTGGATTGAAGAACGAACATAATGAGTAATGCCTGGATTGGACATGATGGGGTTGGAATACCAGTTCCTCTGTTTATGGATTCGACGGAGAAGTAAAAGTCGTTAGTACAAAGGGTTATATTAAAAGCGATGCATCGCATGGTCGGTGAGTTGTATATTGGGATAAGTTGTATCAAGATTATTATACGGAAGGATGCCGGTTCCTCCCGGCATAGGTATTGATTAGGATAGAATTGGTTTAGTAATTCAACATTGGCATCGCACCAATCCTCAAAAGAATGTAATCACTGGTTCACAATCAGTAACGAAGGAGGCATAAGCCCTAGCGGTTACACTACATGTCATTATATAAAAAGAGTGAGATAGTAGTTAAAGCTGTGAGACGTACATCATTCATGGTATCACTTAAACATCCAGACAAATGCGTGTTTCTCAGATACAAGGCATATTAGAGTAACACTGCATCCATTAGTTCTAGAACATCAGTTGTACCAGGTCCTACACGACGCATAAACTATGTCTTAATACGTCACCAGTGAGCATAGAATAAGTACATATATATAGAGTACATACACTAAATAACGTGAGAACTAAACACTCATTCATTTCCTATCGAACGAAAAACCTTTCGGAATGACACAGCACTTCTCAACCCCCGATCCCGCGCTAAAGAACACTTCAAACGAACCTTCCATGGAACCTCCTCCAGGAGTAATACCTAATTTCACGCATCACCTCATTGCTGAAAGAGTCGCGATTGGGATCTGCGTCGCGGTTTCTCTTCTCAGTGTTTCGATTCGGCTGTATACGAAGATAAGGCTTTTGAAGCGGGTTAGGTTGGAAGATTGTATGTACATGTATGTTTCATTGATGGAGATTCGTTTCTTTGGGGGTTGGGTGAAGCTTACTTGGATTAGATGTAGCTGTTATAGCGTTGGTACGTATTCTGAGATGGTGTAGGGGTTAGAGGTATGCTGATTTTTTGGGGAAGGGGACTTTGGGTGGATATGTTTATTGTGCTGTTAGTACTTTGGTGTTGTTTATTCATCAGTGGGATGTGAGGGTTAAGGATTTACCTAGACATCATTACGTAAGTACAAAGTCTACAGTTTTGCAGAAATATATGCATGTTTACATACCCACCTAACCAACTAACCACAACCCAGACCATCCACCTCGGCGCCCTAACCTACAGCCTAACAATCCTATTGCTAAAAACCGCCATCCTGCTCGACTGGGTTCATATCTTCGTGCCTCTCTCGCTCCACAACCGCTTCTTCTGGACCTGCCACATCACGATCTACGCAAACATCGTTTTCTACACCATCGGCATTTTCCTCGAACTCTTTCGCTGTCAACCCCGTGCTAAGATCTGGGATCCCACGCGACGGGGGACTTGTATATACGGGGTGGATGGCGAGTTGGGTGTTGCGTCTGCGGCTGTGAATTTGGTGTCGGATGTTGTGGTGTTAGTGCTGCCGCAGAGGGTTGTTTGGGGGTTGATGATGGTGGGGAGGGGGAGGAAGGTTGGTGTGGGTGTTGTGTTTGGGGTTGGGGTTTTGTTAGTCTTTCATTTCCCTTGCTGATTCCTTTTATCCTTCCTTCCTGCTTTTCTACTAGGTTTGTGAGTGAGTGGGTTAAGCTAACGATGATATGCGCGCGGGATAGTGCATGTGTATGTGCGATCCTACGCCTAGTCTACTCGATTCTAGCCCTTCATACCGAAGATTGGATGTACAAAGTATCGTTTGTTGGGCTATGGAATCTATTAGAGATGGTGGCGGGGTTTGTGGTTTTGGGTGCGACGGCGGTTCCTATGGCTGTTAGGCATACGACGATTCTGAGGAGGTGGGTTGATATGCTGAAGATGTGGAGTTGGTGGGATAGAGGTGATTCAAAGGGGCAGTCTCGACAGGGGTTGCCGAGTTGGTATCATGCCCCGGCACTGAGGTCAAGGGATCATCATGTTGGTTGGAGTGAGTTAGATGGACATGATCTTGGGTCAGTGGATAGGAGCTCTAGTGGAGATGAAAATACGGGGTCTATGGAGCAGGAGAATACCATAGATGTAAGGCTTCCGAGGCCTGTTGGGAGGTGGTAGAGGTTGGCGTGGGAGGGGTGTGAATTTGTCATATTGACTGGAGGGGTTTGTGCGTTTTTCATGTATTTGTATAATTATCAGTGTAAGAAGATCTGGGGAATGGATTTTGTAGAGTTATATGTTTTGGAAATGGAGTATGAGTGATGATGAATAAATAAATGATCTAGGGGGTGCTGACAAATATACGCTAAGCCTGATGTGAATGCTGGTTCACGTGCAGACGTAGATACATCTATCATCTATCATAAAATCCATTTCACTCTTATGGAAATGGATACACGATTAGAGAATCAGAGTGATAGAATATTAGAAATCTAAGAAATGAAAGCTCCCAATTCTTATTCTCAAGTCGACATTCACCTTCACGTGGTTTCTGAAATTAGTCAGTGGTATAGTACAAGGCAAGAACGAGACCCCAATTCTATCTAATATCTCACTCACACTTCACAAGATATGTTATCAAGATAATTCTAGCGCTTTTCCCTCTCTACTTCATGCCCATGTTTTAATGTTGAGAAGGGGGGAGGAATGGGACTGAAGATGTTGAGTGGTTGATTCAAGGGATTTTTGTTGAATTGGTTGATAAAAATCGATCTCGCTGAGAGGTATATATATTCGTAAAGATATATTCAACAAATGGTAGTTAAATATAAGCTATGTACATCCTTCTATCTCTCAAAATCACCACTAAAGTTATCATAAATAAAAAGAGAAACAATACTTTATGGATATCAAACCCCGTCTCCACTCCCTATAAACATAAACCCCATATAATAACGAGCTTTTATATCGACTTAGAAGCATTCTCCATCATCAGCGATGAAGGATCCCACCACAGGGTTGCATCTTCAAAGTCCTTAAGGGTAAATTCGGAGAATATGTTCATCGTGGGATCAGTGCCATGGCTTGAAAGCCCAGAATGATTAATATCAAATATAGGGTCAAAAGAAAAAAGGGGCGTGTCATGGGTATGATCTGACTGTGTCTGTAATGGATAATGTGGGAGGTCAGATAGGTATTGGTGTGAGTTGATACCTCCTGTGTAAAGAGCATCTTGTATGGCCCCGTATACGTTCTCGGCTTCTAGGAGCTCTTTATTTTGAGTTTCTAGTGATGTTGTGGATGATGAAGAGTTGGTGGCTGCTATATTAGCAGGCAGTTGTTGGTGTTGTTCTTCGAAGTCTTCAAGGTGTGAAGTGGAGGTATTCGCAATCCCTTCCTTTTCGCTAGTAAATGATTCTTGTTTTCTAGCTTCTGCAGAGCTAGTATCTTTACCATGACTACTCGGTAGTTCCGCCGGTGCCGTGCTAGGCTGGCCCATCGTGCCGTTCCCATGCCTTTCGCTACTTTCTAAGCCGGGTATATCGCGTGCAACTGGTTCAAATGTATCCTTCAAAGGAGGCGGAGTTTCCACGCATTGATATCCATGTTCCCCCACAATATCCATTATCAACTTCATACCGTTGGCATCGATGGTTTGGGGGTTATTCATTTTAATCTGCTGGAGTGTGTCCACGAGAGACCGTTGTCGAGCTTCCAGTGACATTATATACCTATGAATCGTCAGTACACATCCCAATCACATATTGGAATAGCAAAAGCTCATCTCGTACTCTTTCACTGCGCCCTTACGATCCATGGGGACTTTCTTGCTGGTGACACAGACGACGCCATCTTTGACACAGCGGAAACATGGTGCTACCCCGTTACACTACTTTCGTGCGTCAGTTGTGCTTTGCTTGAATACAAGCTTGAACTCAATACCTTTGACTTTTTGAACCGGCAGCGATCACAAGCTTTCTGGACTCTGGCTCGGATTACTTTCGGTTCTTCAGTAGCTGCCTCGTCCTCTTGTACTCGCGCTTTGGGGGTGATCATAAACATAGCTAAAGGTTGGAAGATGTATGCGGGATTTACTAGAATGAAGATGTTCTGATAGAGAGACAGAAGCACACGAAAGCCGTTGATTCTAGGTTGCCTTAGTATTGTGGGGAACTCCCCGCTCGCTATGACGAAAGTATCATGCTTTGCGACCAATCATATTATTCAATTCTCCGATATTTCCGGCCAATTATCATGTATTGCATGTGTTAAACAGAAAAAGGAGTAAAGGGGATTTATGGGAACCCCTACTAGGTTGCGACCTTTCTAGGTCATTCACTATCTAGAGTATTCTACTTTTACTATACTTTACAAGCCAGAGGGTGTGCACTTTATGTCCAGACCAGCGGCCCAGCCTCCACAACAAACAATCCAAGGGCAATAACCACGCTAGCTCCTCCATATATATACGCATGCCTTCGCTGCAGTCCGTCTAATTCTAGTATCCATGTACTCACTGTCGTCAGGCACCCGCAAAAACCATCCTGAATGCCTTGCAATACTTGACAGCCCAAAATCCCTCCTCCAATAGCTCCGTTTGTTAACGGAGCACGCTGCAGGTCCCATGCCATTCCCAAAATCATTGTACCAAGTATATTGGACGCATAAGTTCCAAGTGGAAATGAGGCTTTGAGCCCGTTGAGCAGAAGGGAGAGGTAGAAGCGTAGTAAGCAGCCGACTGGTGCAAACACGAGGGCAAAGATAATATCACCCCTCCATGTTTCTTGGGCCCAAGTAGAATTCTGACCACCGGCAGGTCCACCTGGCCGATCTGGTGGCCAAATTGCCATGATGATAGCTCCTACCCAAGCACCCCATCCCAGTATTATAGCCATAGGATCCAGAAATTTAAGACTGATGGTTATTCTTGAGGACATGACACGCTCAGTAGCTAAGGCAGTATGAGCACCTACACGCAGTGCGCTCATACACACGCTTATCTCCACCAGTATTACAGCCAACAATGCCATAACGCTATCGCCACGGGCTCGGTTGAAAATGCGGGAGGTTCGGGCACCAGTACTGGTGTATTCGTAAGTTGGAAGTTCGTTCGATATGGCAAGGAAAGCATCTCTTATGAAGGAGGAGAATGAGGTAAAGGAGCCACAGAACCCGACGGCCAGTCCTATGTAGAGAGGAACGGTTTTCTTTGCCGCATTATGTTTATCTATAGTTGCCGTCTTGATCGCATCCTCGTCTTCGTCCTTGAGAGTGCTATTCGAATCGCGAACTTGCTTTTGTGCCGTTATCCATTCATTCCGAAAGATAAATCGATCTTCGATTAAAAAACCCATAATGAAGCAACCTCCGACGTTGGCCCATACCTCGGAGAATGTGATAGGGGTGCCGGGGTATATGGTTAGACCTTGAAGGCCTACCCGGGCGAGTGTACCAAGGATAGAGAAAAGAATGAGATACGAGATGACATAGAGTTGGACCAAAGGCTTCTTAGTCACAGTTCGCTGGTGGATTTGTCCTTGGGTAGACTCGATTGAGATTGTACCTGGCTGGCTCGTTTGGCTATTTCGTCTTTGAATCTGCGACCGCGCTTCTTCGAGAGAGTGATGGAAGTAGAGGTGATTCTCGTCCCAATTTTCCACTGGCGAGGGAGCAGCTACTTCATCGAGGTTTTCGAATGGGTCCCCGGAAACATCGTCTTTGTCATATTGTGTTCGACTTCGAGTAACTTCGAGGCTGTTTCGGCGGGGATTGAGGTCTGGTGCAGGACCTTCTAGCTCATTGAGATTTGTATATGTAGTTGGAGATATGTCCTCATTCTCAGGATCGTTTCTAGCTTGCGACATGATTTGTTATTGAAAAGAAAAAGAAGTCAATACCATTATTATATACCTCTTCGATTGAATATGGGTGTAGTCGGCTTAAGTAATTCACTAGGGCATGCTCGGTCAGCCCGGGGACGCTAAAAGTCGTTTTAGCGTTCCCGTCTTCTCCGGTACCTTATGTACCTGTACCATTAGTGCACCCTACAACCCAATATAGCTTAATCACAGTACAAGTTAGATACTATGTTCCTGTTTATTGTCTCTTTCTTTCCTAAATCTGACTCTTAATTTCCACTTCATTGGCCTCAAGCAGAAGACTGTATCGGCATGCCCACCCGCTATGACGTCAGTTTTTACAGGGGTTTCCGATTATGTGACGCAAACCGAGAGGATGCAGTTGTCAAAAACGAGCGCATAAAGAAAATCGATTTCGCCGAATATAGTCGTAGGCCAAACGAGAAGCAGTGTTGAAGAAATAGTCCATAGGGCAAATGGGAGCAAAAAACGTAGCCTGGCAGATGGACAACGATCGGAATTGTTGGCATCCTAGATAAGGAGATTAAAAAAGCGAAGCGTGGGTCGCAGAAGTGAATGAATAGTTCCTGAGATATCCGAGTAGCTTGACTTCTTGAACTGTTCCTCTATTTGAAACCAAACTTAGACGAAGCAAAATACTCAGTGGGCATATCTGTAATCCTCTAAAGCGTTGGTGATGGCTTCCATAAGTCCAAGTACCTTCTCTTCTTGCAGACGTCTCCCCATAACTTGAAGACCAACCGGGGCGCCATGGAACAAATCTGCATCATCTATAACCCTTTAGCATCGAAGATTATTTAGAGAATCAAGCACGTACAACTATCATATACAGTCTTATCCAACGACCCCAAGGGAATCCGATTAGGATCTTTAATGTCTCGTAGTCGATCTGCGAAAGTGACCGGAAAGCTACCCGCCGTATAATCTAGGACATTCGCGATTGCGGAATACGCTGTTTCAGTCAGTAAACGTTACACGTAATTGAGGTTCATGTTTTTACTTACCATAATGCGCAAATTTACCTTCCTCGATCGCTGCGGTTGGAGCCACGGGCAATATGACACCATCCACATGTCTCTTTGAAGTTGTGGTTAACTTGGTAGAGTTCCAGTATTTGTTATATTCGGCGCGATATTCATCTCGTGCCTTGCAGAGACCCCAGAATTCCGGGGTTGAAGAAGGACATTGATGCTTATCGTTGTACCACTCCAGAATTTGGTTCATGGGAGGTTCTCCGCTATCATCTATAGCCTTTCGAATTTCCTGTCCAGCAGTAGATCCAAATATTTGAAACTATTCGACTTTTAGAATGTTAAAGTTGTATAATGGTAAAACGATCAAACTCACTAGGATCTTGACTGCGGGATCATGAGGCGGGGGATTCCATCGAATGACCTATTTTTATGAGTTATTCCATTTATTTTGGGTAGATGTAAGTGACTTGTCATGCAAATGGTGACGTACCTCGTAACCTCGCGCTGACAATGCAGCTTCGACTATATCAAGCGCTCGTCGGATTGGAGGATGCGGTTGAACAACACCGTCGCACATTAGAATTCCAAAGACCAGTTTACCAGAGGTTTCCGGCTGCCTACATGCCCGGCTCCTGATATTCTGAATTTGTTCGTTTCTCCAAGGCATCTCTATTACTTCATGGTCATCAAGCCATGCGACGCTGCCGAGTATTGTTCTAACAGCAAGTTTTAGAGCTTGGAGATCGCATGCCATGGGACCAACGACACCGCTTGCAGTAGGAATACCAGGGAGCTGATTGTATTAGAGACTGATTGAGAGAGAGTGAATTTAGATTTTCTCTTACACTTGTAGCCATTCCTCCAGCTGGTAACCTCCCCGACGAAGGACGGAGACCAAATAGATTGTTAAAAGAGCATGGAATTCGAATGGATCCGGCTAGCATATCTTAGCTTTATTTTCATCAAAGACTTAAAGCATACCTATATCGGACCCAAAACCCAGTGGTGAGCCTCTTAAAGCAAGAAGGGCACCTTCTCCTATTAACAGTCAGCACCGGATATTGTGTTTTGTTCCACTTCGGCTTACCACCCGATGCCCCTCCAGCTGACAGATTTCGTTTATACGGATTTACTGTCGTACCAATAATGTTGTTGCTTGTCTCACCTATCTGTGTACGATTAGTCAGATGACTGGTGCATGGATCTGGATCGGAAACTCAGAGAGTACTGACGAGCATACTCATGGGAACGTTGGTTTTCACGATGGGAATAGCTCCGAGGCGACGTAGTCGCTGGACGAGGACGCCCTCACTCTCCGCTGTTCCAGGATTCCCAAGCCAACTTACATATCCGCAAGCGCTGTCGAGACCCTTTACGTTGAACCTGTCCTTTAGACTGATAGGGAGGCCGTGAAGTGGGCCAAGTACGCAAGCATATTCCGACTGATATGTGTCTAGTTCTCGAGCACGATGTTCGGCCTCCTGGAAGTTAATTTCGGATAAGCAGTTTGTCTAGGTTATTAATAAGGTCAATCATGTCATGTGAGTTTTATAGCTAAGCTTACTAGCTGATGTGCAAGGGACGCTCGGTGGCAGAACGCTTGGATAACTTCAATTGAAGTCCATTGCATAGCTGCGATATTTTCTATGATCCGGCTTGCCGAGGAACTGGTGATTTCGAGTTCATGAGAATCGAGATGGTTACAGATATACCCAGTGACGTCTAGGAGTAATGAAATAGGGGGAATCCTGGATGCATTAAGCCTCCATCCTTCAGGTATCAATGAAGTGAGATTTTCTTTCTTCTTTCGTGCAATTCGTTCCCAGTCCAATTCATTACCCTGCCCAATCGATTCCCATTCCATATTTCCCGTACGGTTGTTCCGACTTTATTCCCCCTTACCTAGACGTTTAGTCCGGTTATTATATACTATATTGTTAGCAAAATGAAGCTAAAAATCGTCTAACAAGAGCTTCTGCTCGTTACTCCCTTGTATGTGCTGTGAGTGTAGCTAGACAAACCGGCTTTTAGGAGAGTTGGAAATAATTCGTTCTGGTGGTAGCGTGGGGAAAATTCCTCGAGATATAGAAAAGGTAGATAATATTGTATTCTGTCCTACAAATGTATCAAAATGTTTGGATCAAAAGATGAAGTTGGTGAAATGAACTAGGACGGTAAGAGCTGACGTTGAGGGAAAGACATGCCAAGGCAATTCCTTGGCACCTTTCCCTTTTTGGTTGAGACCCCTGACCCATACGTCACTTCACACTTCATCCACCGTTCTTCAAACCTTCAATAATATACTTTTCGTTACAATATCAACTATCCTACTTAACATCAACGATACAGAACTCATTAAAACCATGGATCTCAGAGCACGATGATTCTACACCCTTTCCCCAATCTTTTTCGTCATGTTCACACGCGCTAGTAGAACAAACAAGCTTGAGATGAATGCAATACCACCGGCATAGAAGATAGCCGGTCGGTATACATCAATTCCACGTTTCTCAGCCTCTCCCTGCCCTCCTGCTGCCTGCAATAGATAACCAGCGATCGGAGCGCCCATCAAATATCCTACAGTCCACCCACTCGTAGACATACTCATAGCTACAGCCGCTCTACCTGGACCGAAAATCCTGGCAACGACTGTAGGGAAAACAGTGAAATATGCGCCATTTGCTATGCCATTTAGAATGGCGAAAATGATCAAAGGTGCTAATGTACTCGATACAGGCCAGATAGCCAGCATGCTAACGGCATTTAGTATCATTGTGAAGAGAAGCGTGTTCGTGGGTCCGACTTTATCACAAAGAGGTCCTCCGATGAATCGACCGACAGCATTGCATGCATTGAACGCGGATACTAAACCGGCACCTGTGCTCGAAGACAACCCAAGCGATTGGGCAAACAGCGGCAGATAGTACGGCGGGACGAAGAGCGCAAATGTACCTGTAGCTCCAGCAATGAATGTTGCCGTGAATGCTAAACTCCGGAACATGGAGAGCTCAATGAATGGAGCGTTCTTGATGGGTACTCGATCTTTCATGAACCATGCTGCAGGAAGGCCAGTGGCAAGAGTCAAGAAACCATGGATCCGAAAAGTCCACTCAATGCCCACACGAGCCACGAGCGCTTCCAATGCGATGGCCATTACGGCTCCTCCGATGCCTCCGCCAAGTTTTGTTAGGCCATTTGCGAGGCCAAGTCTACCACTGAAATACTGCACTGGCAGCGAATTTGTTGTCGTGTAAACCGCACACATCCCGAATCCTGAGACAAGCCCTATAGTCACAAATAATCCACCGATGTTCCGAGTGCTGAAGCTGGCAGTGATCAGTCCTGCCCCCATCAACGTTATTCCTAAGAATGCGGTTGTCCTTGAGCCAAGCCATCGCATCATTCGCGTAGTGAGAAGTCCGAAAGCTACACCACACGCGAGGTTCAGAGAGCCGACAAAAGAGATGGTAGAGGTGGAAATGTGGGAAAGTGTGGATGAAAGCAATGCAGTTTGGAGAACACCCCAGCAGTTAATCAGAGCGGTGATCCAGAATGTGACCGTTGCGGCGCAAAATATGATAACCCAGCCATAGCCACCGTCTGGGATAGCTGTCGTGCTGAAAGGGGCGTCTTCTGGGACGGGCTCATCTCTGGAAATTGATGCTGATTCTTCTAGGGAGTTGAATCCGGATAGGCTGATCTGAAGTCCAGTGGTTCTATTGGCGAGCTCCAGCTCTTCCGGCCGTTGGAGCTGCGTCGTGGTAGTCATGGT
Source organism: Rhytidhysteron rufulum CBS 306.38 (assembly GCA_000467735.1). Lineage (NCBI taxonomy): Eukaryota > Fungi > Ascomycota > Dothideomycetes > Hysteriales > Hysteriaceae > Rhytidhysteron > Rhytidhysteron rufulum. The sequence goes on from AJFL01003035.1 coordinate 45,163, forward strand.
CGCCATGATTGAGAAATGTTGTGATCGTTGTAGGAATTGGATAATCGAAGCCAAGGCCCCAAGAATCAAAACGTAAAGAAGACGGAAGTGAATCTGTTTATTCAAATTTGAACGTCCTTAGAACCGTAAAATGAAACCTTACTGTAAGTCTTTCAATCGTCTAGAAATTTTCATGAGAGATGAGAGGAGTTCTAATAAGCTCTTGCCACAATTGTTTTAGCTTCGCGCCCTCCGCCCTTTAGCCTTTCAAAAACGCCGGGGTAGAGTGCGGGGGTCCGGCAATAACCACAAGGTTTCCTTTTCGAATCACCAGCTTACTTCATTTTTCTAGTGATTAATGATGAGGTAATGTATTAGTTTCGTACCTAGGTACTCCTCTTATCCTAACCTACTGCTATCGTGCATCGTTCATTTCTAAGTCGCAGGACATGGATACCCCATAGCTATCTCATATAGTATTTCGAGTTGTTAACATACCACAGTACATCACTCATCATCTCCTAACAAGTACTGAAAGAGTCTTCTCCTAGTAGTAATCTTAAATATGTAGAAATGGTCACATATGTTGCAGAGCCTAAAGTCTAGTCAGCAAGTCTACTCCTCCTTTATCCTTAGCAGTATGTTCAATATCTCATCATACTTCACACTCATTTTTCCATTGCTTCATATGCTGTTCGTGCCTCGTGGTATGCGATACACTGGCTCACTCTTCTTTTTGGTCCTCTTTCCGCATTAGAGAACATAGTATACCTCCTCAACACAACCGTACTTATCTCGAGCTACTTCTGGTGATAGTCTACATCATCAACTTAGCACTAAGTCAGATACCGACGATGCAAAGAAACACTCAAACATAGGTTCAACGAACATGGTTACAATGGTACAATATGCTCTAGCATTCCAGGGTCAATCCGGTACAAATACAACTACTAAACTAAGACACCCATGGTTACCCGATAGACCAATTTAATCCTTCAACTGATTCATGATATATACCTATCCAGAATCGACATTCCTCAATAATACCGCAGTTCATAGCACGTAATCCCTCATCACGTTTAACGTGCTTCCCTCTGCTGCATATTCGATGAGAGGTCCCATCTTTACTCACAAGGCGCGAGCTGGTAATATGGAAAGTATGAGTTCGGGTATAGGTAGGAGTCATCGTGAAGGTAATAGACGTCTTGAAGAGGCAGTAGTACCTGGAAGTGGTCATTTGATTCCTATGGATGTAGTTGGGAAGGGTTTTCGTTAGATATGCAGAGAATCCCTGGGTCGTTGGAGTAATCCGAGCTCAACCATATACTGACTCACAACGTTACCAAGGATCTCATATCTAAAGCAACGTCATTAGACATTATAAATATCTCGCTGCCTCGTCACTCTTTCTAGACTCTGAGATTGCGTTCCTGCCAGATCGTCTCATTTCATTGTGTTGTTGAGTAGCAACGACATACACAGAAGTTAACACCACAGAAAAATCCACCAATTCCACCACCGTTTACTACAGAAAGATAAAAATCTACTCGCGGTTCGATTAAATTCACCGTACATGCCTATCCACTTCCAACCCATTTCCAGAATCGCCACCACAAAAGCCGCAAACCCAACTCTACCTCATAGAAACGCAAACAGCGATTCATCAAACCACAACCACATTTTCCAACATGGAAATGCAAGGCATCGAAATCCAAGCCACCACCGAATCATCCACAGCCATGCACGGCATCGAAACCCAACCCAGCGAATCCTACATCCACATAGAACATAAACACAAAGCCACCTACCTGGTCTACCTCCTAAGGCAATTCCGCGACAAAAGTAACATGATCTTCACACAAAAGCGCAACGACAGTTTTTATCTAAAAGCCCTCTTCTCATGTTTTCGTGTGGAAGCTTGTCACACAAATGGGAGAAGACATACAAGTACGTTAACACTTTTATTTGTCAGTTCCTTATTCCAAACATAACTGATTCCATGGTGAAATGTAGATGGCGGAGAAGGGTCTAGGAGGTACGCCATAGTAGCCCCTATGGATGTATTAAACGGTGACCAGGCTGCCGAGCTTCCACTTGTGGATCTCATCATCAACTACGATATCCCCCCCGATCAAGCTGTCTACCTCAAACAATTCCATCACATCCGACCAAATGGCAGAATAATAAACTTCTCGACGCAATACAACGTAGAGAGTTTTCACCGAGTCCTTAAAGAACGTACGGCGATAACCTCATTTCCGATCGTAAAAGATGAGGTCATGCATCTTGAGGATAGAGTCAAGAGGGCACATAATTATGCCTCAAGAAAGGTGACCTCGGAAATAGCTCGTGTCTTACTCAGATCGCGTCTCGAACAACAAAGGCGATGCGAAGTTTCTAGAAGAGCGTACGAGAAGAGGAAATTAGACGCTTATGAACAACAGAAAAGACGGCGGAGTGCTGCTATTTCTTTGCATACTGGACCTCCTATAATCTCTGAGGGCATGGAAGTAAAGTCTGAGAGTTTGGAGGACAAGCTTGATAGACTGAATATTAAGGGGGAGGAAGATTGCGTCTGCATGGGTGACTATTGGAAACGGTAGTCATTAGGGTAAAAAATAGAAGTCAGAACCATCGGGTTCGAAGTTTAGATATTGGATACTTTCGCTTAGATGGGCCTACGTAACTATTCTGTACCCCTGACGCCCAATACAACTTAGATCTCTCTATCCATTCTCTACAATTTCAACTACACTTCCAACAGCACATAATCTCCCTAAACCTCTCCGTCCCCTCAATACCCCCCTAGAAACCCCTTAATCCGCTCTACCATCACCCAATCGATTTCCCTCCTTACAATCCTTAACACAGCAAGCCCCCTCGAAAACCTCCTACCTCTCCTAACCACCTCTCCCTCCTGACTTACAGCCTCGAAATCCACAATAACAGGTACACCCCCCTCATCCATTATGATCTTCCCCGGATGCACATTACGATGAATCTACCTATGCTCATACATATGATGAACCCCATCCATAATCCCCCGTAAAACTTCGATTTTGTGGTGGATGATGCTACGGAGCGTTATATTTGAGTGTCATGTTGAGCGGAAGTTGAAGCCTTGGTGTACAGCGATGATTTTTCCATTTTATCGGGGCCTTCTTTGTTTTATTGAGATTAGGTTGCCATGTTTCTGCCTGGGACCAAATGGATTTCTTATATATTTTCCATTGTGATGGGACTTTGGACGGACAAAGTTAAAATCATTTCAAAAACCTAACTCACTAATTAGATCCAGTTCGTATTGATAGGAGATTGATTTATAAAAAAAAATAGACTTACAAAAGCTCATCCTTCCTCGTGACAATTAAAACCCGTTAGATCCCAAGACGTCTCGTCTCCCAAACTCAACATACCAAAATCACCCCTACATCACAATCTTCACTGAATCACCCCACAACAAGCACAACCCCAAATCCAAACAACACACTAAATTCAAAGGTATACGCATAACCATTACATCCAAATCCCAGCCCAAAACTCAACGAGCCCTAACCCTCCACCCTAGCCCCACCCGCCATCCATATCATACAAAAGATCTTACAATAAAAAAAGCGCAGCAAGCCCACCTATCCCTAGATAGCCGCTGTTGAGAAAAGAGGAGTGAGATCTAGCCAACCGATATATATCCTTAAAATATCCACCTATACCAAGTAAGCCAACGCCGTCATGACATAAGAAAAAAATAAATGGGTTATTTAAACTCCACTAGGGTGTCTAAGGGGGAATGGAGAATGGCAACGAAAAGGAAATATGGTATAGTGATGGTAGTTTGATGCACCCTTGTCTAATAACATTGGGTAAGCTTCAATAGCAAGAAAGAAATGCGAAATCCCTGCACGGAGAAATTCAAAATGGAAAAAAGAAAAAGTGAATGTTCAATTAAAGCTATCCGAACACTTTCAAAAAACCCCAAAGACCCGCTCCGCACAATGCAGGAATGGTGAGGTTGTCGTCCCATCCCCAAAGATCAATGGCTTCGCTTGCACTGGCGACAAAGCCCGCCCAAAGGCTCATGGCTCCTAGTGCAAGGGGTCCGGAAATGGAAGCTTGCGATGCTGTCCATCCTAAGAGGTTGCGTGCCTGGGCGGGAAGAGTGAGTACGCCCTGGAAAGCGAATGCGTTCTCTCCTTGATCGTATGTAGTGAAATGAGGGGCTAGGAAACCCCAAAATGCCACTGCGGTGATGATGCCAGTTATGCAGGCTGCAATGCTGCCGGCCAAACTCTTTCCACTACGAACGCGCCAAGTTCGGTGACCCCAAAGTCTGCCGAACGTGGATGCGGCAGTGTCGCACCAGCTGAGAAGTAACACGCTCATGACACCTAGATCTTTAGGGCAGAAACGAAGGACCATCCAGGCTCCCAAAAGGTATGAAATAACACCATTCCAGCCATCGACTTCGGATTCTCGCATCAAGGCCCCGAGGCAACGAATGTAGAAGCGATTGACGGAGGGGTAGCGGTGTCGTATGACGTCGGTTGCAGCGATGGGAACGAAAAGGGTGAGGAGGACTGGGTGAATTTGATCGGGTTGCTTTCCACTGACGTAGAGACCAACGGTGAGAGCGCCGATGGAAGTGTGTAGGACTTTCCGGGGTATTTCATGGCGGTGGATCTACGTATACAAGTCAGATGGGGCTTCAGACGCGACAAGGCTGAAAATACATACAAATGACCTCCATTTCTGATGAATAGGAATAAGCCCAAGTGGACTTGGGCTTCTGCTCAATTCTCTCCAATAGTCCCTATTCGCGGCAGCCGGGGAAAGGTGGCCATTCGCGGTTCCGTTTGGCAATTTGAGCTCTCCATTCTTTCCAGGCGCTTTGGCTACCGTGCCTGATTTCACAGATTTTCCACTCATGCGTCGCCTGCGACTCTCTAGCATGGGGCTCCGGCTTCGCGCCCTCGCGCGCTTCTCTGGATCCGATCCAGAACTGTCTTCGTCGATGGGTTGAGGTCGCTGATTCTTACGCGCTGCGGAACGCGTCACAGGACCGAAGTAGCCTTCCTTGGTACTTGTTTCCGAGGGCGTAGGCGATGGGGATATCACCCGGGTGTTGGGGATGGCGTACTGTTTCGAAGCCATGGTTTGCTGCCAGCACGCACTAAAAGAGGGGAGAGTGGTAGGCCGGATGAGACCGGTAGGGCTGTAAGGCGGGCGGGTGCAAGAATATGCGAGGTAGGAGGCTAAAGAATGTCCTTTGGGAGGCTCTGTAGGGTGCGAGTCTATGACTGGGGCGGCGGACACATCTGTAATCTCAATCGTGGGAAGGCTTAGTGGGATGTCAGAAGCCAGTGCGGTGGGGGGTGGTTTGGTGGATCCAGGCGCATCGTCTGGTGAAGATGGAGAGGCCACAGTGAAGGCGGGAGCAAGGACAGCCTTCGTCTGGCAGAGGATAGGAGAGCGGACTTGGAGAGGGTGAGAAGTTGGAGTGGTGGACCCTTGGAGATTTTAAAATTCGGGCTCGTTAACAAACAAGACAAGACAAGGTTGCTGGTCACTCGTCCCCTCGTCACTTCGGAAGAGCGCGCAACCACGACATCCGTCTTGGCGGCAGACTTCGGTCAGCCCGGAGGTTGTCCTAACTAGTTGACTAGAGAAAGCGTAGGTGTGCGGGCTGCTGTGCTGCTGTGCTGCAGACGGAGCGGATCGCTCTGCATGCTGGTGCGTTCAGCTCGAAGATTACTTCAGGTCTCATCAAAACAAAGCAGCGGATTTGCATGATGCGCGACCCCTGATGATGCGCCAGGCCTGGGATTGATTGCCGTCAGGCATCAAGCATTCCAAGAGGACACGTGCTCCATACAAACCCTTCCAAGCCCTAGAGCTCCTCGAGCTCCTTCTCGAATCTGGACAAGCATTCTTCTACGCCACAGCCTGCGCCACGCCCGACGCCACAACACCATAATTTTTTTGAGCCCATTGGAAGTCCGCCGCCGCAACCAACTCCATCCATCCATCATCCTTCACCCCCAATGTCAGTGCTCCCACACTCGGCGCATTAAATTATCTTCATTCTGCGCGCTTCGGGTATTTCAACCAAACAAATCGAGTTTCTTCCTTCGTTGCGCTCAATCATCATAAAAGCAATTATGGCTCCGAAGCCTGCTGCACCCGCCCAGAGACCTTCGCAGGCATGGGACGCTCTAACTCCGCCTCTGTCCGAATGGATACTGGATGCCATAGATTCAATGGGGTTCAAAAAACCAACACCAGTGCAAGCAAGCACCATTCCATTGTTCATGGGCCACAAAGATGTAGTTGTCGAGGCTGTAACGGGCTCAGGAAAGACTCTTGCGTATGTTAATTTATATTATTTTGATCCATATTATCGTTTTTTTCACTAATAATTTCTTCAGTTTTCTTATTCCGATGGTTGAGAGACTTTTACGACTTTCATCACCAATCAAGAAACATCACGTGGGCGGCATTATCATATCACCAACCAGAGAACTAGCATCGCAGATACATTCCGTTCTCTTATCGCTTCTAGCTTTCCACGCGCCATCTGCGGCCGTATTACAGCCCTCAGATGAAGATGGACCTACGATCTCCAAATCGTCCTCAGATTTGAAAGTCATTCCTCAATTAATCCTTGGAGGCACCACGACCCCAGCCCAAGATCTAAGCACTTTCCTTAAAACATCACCCAATCTTATCATCGCGACTCCTGGACGACTTCTTGAATTACTATCTTCACCACATGTCCATGTTTCTCAAGACTCATTCGAGGCCTTGATCATGGACGAAGCAGATAGATTACTCGATCTAGGATTTAAAGATGATCTCCAAAAGATCCTCCAGAGACTCCCAAAGCAACGTCGAACGGGACTTTTCAGCGCAAGCGTCAGCGAAGCAGTAGACCAACTCGTACGGGTCGGTCTCCGAAACCCCGTTCGCATAGCCGTCAAAGTCAAAGGAACCGGATCAGTCGACAAACGCACCCCAGCCAGTCTCCAAATGAGCTATCTCGTCACGCCTCCAAACCACAAAATCCCAGCCATAATTTCCATCTTCGATAAAATATCACCTACCCCGCAAAAATCGATCCTCTACCTATCAACCTGCTACTCAGTCGACTACTTCCAACATATCCTTCCTCTTCTCCTTCCGAACCTCACAGTCATCCCCCTCCACGGCAAACACCCCGACAATGTCCGCCGCAAAAACTTCACCAAATTCAGCGACTCCATTTCCCCCGCCTTACTCGTAACAACCGACGTCGCAGCCCGCGGTCTCGACATCCCCAGCGTCGACCTAGTCCTCCAACTCGATCCCCCGAGCGACCCCAAGACCTTCATCCACCGCTGCGGACGAGCCGGCCGTGCGGGTCGAAAAGGCCTAGCTATTACATTCCTGACCCCCGGCCGCGAAGAAGACTACATCGAATTCCTCCGCGTTCGCCAAACCCCCATCACTCCCCTCCAAACCCCCAAAATCGAAGTAACAGCCCAACAAGCCGATGCCACTACCCATCGCATCCGAGAAATCGTCAAAGAAGACCGCGCTCTGCATGAGAAAGCTCAACGCGGCTTCGTCAGCTGGGTCCAAGCTTACAGCAAACACGCCGCGAGCAGTATATTCCGAATCCCCGATCTTGACTGGGAATCCCTAGCCTCGCAATGGGGTCTCCTCCAGCTCCCCAAAATGCCTGAACTGAAAAAATGGAACGGTGATCGCTTGTTAGGTCTTAGCATCGATCTCAAATCCCTCGCTTACAAGGATAAAACCCGTGAGCGAACTAGACTTCAGGAATTAGAGCAATGGGAAAAGGAGAAGGTTGAGGGGGATGGAAAACGCAACGAGAGGAAGAGAACTGTTGCTTGGAGTCAGCAGAAGGATATGAAAGCTCAGAGGGAGGATAGGAGGGAGAAGAAGCGGGTTAAGAGGGAGAATGTGCAGTTGGCTAAGATGACGCCGGAGGAGAGGAAACAGAAAGAGCAGTTAGATAGCATGATTGAGAGGGTTAGGGAGAAGACTGCTAAGGAGGAGGGGGATGCTGAAGAGGAGTTTAATGGCTTTGATGATTAGGTTCGGGTATATATGTATGGTGCAGTGATCTCGTCCGCAATCTATCAGGGTATATATAATAAGGACAAAAATTGTAATTACCGTAGGTACTCTGTTATCGTTCCTTTCTTCTTCTATAGAAGGACCAAAGAAGACGAACTCAGAAGAGCCTGCAGGGATGCCTTATACCTCACAAAGCTATGGATATACGTATATTTAAAAGATAGGCGAGTTTTCATTCCTTTTTGTTAGAATTCTTTAATACCAAGCAAGTATCTACCCATGATTCAAAAAAAATTCCATCTATGTACTTTTTTAATCCATTCATCCAATCCACTACCCTGATACTTATCCATCACACCAAACAGAAATAATCACTGGCTCGCTCGCTCGCTCGGGTATAACGTACCAATCAACCGAAAAAAAAAAGGCAAAGAAAAACCAAACCACATCACACCCCATCACACACCCCCTTTCCCCTCATCCTCCCGCTCATCAACCACCCCCCTTACCCCCCACATCCTCCGAACTAGGCGTCTTAATAAACGGCACCCCGGCCCGTCCCCCCTCCGCCAAAGCCATCGCCGACAA